>CABFVZ010001415.1:28952-63562 GCA_902151445.1 Timema monikensis | reverse complement strand
TGTTGAATGGCTCTAGCTAGTGTTCAAGAAGTGTGAACAGGCCTCTCTCTACAAGCTCTAGTGTTGAATGGCTCTAGCTAGTGTTCAAGGAGTGTGAACAGGCCTCTCTCTACAAGCTCTACTGTTGAATGGCTCTAGCTAGTGTTCAGTCAGACGGTATTCTCACACACCAAAGTTCATAACGAACCTCTTGTGCCTATACTGAATAAGACGGGGTATTCCCGTTATGTTGACCCACTTCTTTTGGTTGATGATGACTCATGATTCGTCACTCTCTTACCTGGTTGGCTCAAAGGCTCAAAAATATAAGAGGAGTCAGGTAGCAGTAAAGGTTTTTGGTTGCGTTTAGGCAACGTCGTGATTATCATGACGTGCTGCACACATTTTCAATAGCGAAGCAGCAATTTAAGAAAGATGATAATAGTAGAAGCAAATGATTTGATTAAATATTAAACTGTGTTGTTTTTTTTAACTACGTCTTACTACCCCTTCGTTTTGTACGCTTATGTACTAATTACGCTAATAGCTTTAAGATTACTCGTCTCAGTGGCGTAGTTGGCTAACGCGCTAGTCGTGTTGAGCTCGACTGCCGAGGACGGGGAGATCGAGGTTCGAATCTTACTCGAGTGAACTGGGGATGGGTTTTCCTAAATTATTTTCCAGTCTCCCTCCACGCAAATGCAGGTTTACTTCCTCTAAATTCAACCTTCCCATTTAATAATCCATTAGCGTAATTTAGTTCTTAATCGTATAACCCGAACGGGTAGTAAGAAGCGGTGCTAAATAATAATAAAAGTTTTTAAGGAGTAGGAAGGTAATATTTAGAGGAAGTATACTCGCATTTGCGTAGAGGGAGAGTAGAGAACCATTTTATAAAAACTACTTTCAGTACACCCGACCGAGATTCGAACCACGATCTTCCCGTCATCGGCAGTCTAGTCTATTGCGAGAGTAGCGCGTTAGACCACGCTGCCACCGAAGAGGGTACCTTCTTTCTTATCAGTTGCATTAGCGGCTGTGCAACCACCTCTACGTCAGATAATATATATCATTATATTTTTATTCCGTGAATCATTGAATATTGCTGTATCAAAAAACAAAGACCTGACAAATAAACGTCCGTTAGAGGTTTCCCTTTATTTCCTCCATTGGTTGTTAGTTTCCGTTTGGTCTCATGAATGGATAACAAGTTTAGAGGGGGACACATTTTAATGACACCCATTTCCAGAAGTAATTTCAATGTATTGCGTTTTAAAACTTTATTTCTTTGTAATTTTCAGAGAGAAAATCTCAGTCTGTAACAGCACTAGCTCAGGCTTTCCGCGTCAGTTCGGAAATGAACAAAACTGTATAAAAGTCAATTTTCTAATAATAAAAGTAAAATTAATCAAATAAATCGTGTACAATGTTAAATCTCTACTAATTTCGACAGTCAACCAATCAGTAATCCTACAGTGAAAAATTTAAAATAAGATCGTCATAGCCGTGTGATAGCAAGTGCGTAGTAAGACATGCATGCGTCATCATGTTCATCATCATCATCATCATCACCATTATCATCATCATCCTAAAATTAGGTATAATTAGAATTAATACCCAACCGTAGGGCATACATGGGTCCACATCCGCATCATCATCAGTATAAAAACCGGTATCACTAAAATTGGTGCCCAACATCGGGGCGAATATCACTATAATGTTAATAACATGTTAGCACTCCTTGCCCTTAATTACCAGAAAATTTAACTTCATATAGCTTCTAGAGGTATTTCAATTTCGGAATTTTTTTTAGCCTGCTGCATTTGGGGTAGTACGGCCTTGGAATAAAACCTAATTTAGAGGTGATACATATCGAACCAGTCGTCTTAAGGTGGGGATGTAAGGGACGCGATAAAAGGTAAGTGTTTTTGCAGTTTTTATTGCAACACATTTTTTTGGCCAAAGTAAAAGAAAATATTTTTTCCAGTAGAAACATAGAGTTTAATTTTCTTTACATTGTGCTATCAACAGTTGTTGAATATATGTCAAGAGAATAGCGGCATTAGATGAGAAACTTTTTAAATGAAGACAAAGAGTTGTCGTTAAATTACAGGACAACCTTGACAAATATTCAACAACTGTTGATATCAACACGTGAAGAATATTAAACTTATGTTTTTACTAGAGTAATATTTGATTTGTTTTTACCAAAAAATGTTTGCTATAAAAACAAACACAACAACCATTGTTGTACATTTTTAAATATTCGAGATTCGAAATAATATTTAAGATTCGGATTCTCGAACCCTCTCTAATTATTTTATTGTTAGATCTACTCTTTATAATAACAATCAAAAATGGCAGCTGCGGATCACATGACGTTATGAATCCGTGAAAAGTAGAACTTTTCTAGCTTTCAGATAAGGTTCTTCATATAGCAAATTGCTTTCAGTCGAGATTTGCCCCCGAGTCTTTCACACCCATATTCTAGCTCTCTCTTACATTGCCATGACCTTGAGAAACCTTGACGGAACATACCAGCTAAAGTGGATTCGTGATTGGAGAGGTAGAAACTGACGGCTAGAAGATCTGGATTGCAAACAAAAACTGAAAGTCACTAATGTCAAACTATTAGCAACTAATTATTATTTGCTATATTATTAATAAAAAGTGTTAACCAACGAGTTTAACAATACTTCCTTAAGGATTAATATATAAACTATAATTAGCCTTTTAGTAACTTATTGAAAGAACAAAATATATTAATAAGACTATTATGTTTTTTGTTTTACGGTTGTGGCAGTAAGAGATATTATAGTACACAAAATAAATTAAAAAGTATTATATTTACACTTGTATATCAATATTACTTAACACCAAAATAAAAAAAGGGTTTTGGTAATTTAAAGAAAGAGCCATAAAAAATATCAGTCTTAAAAGATTTTATTTTGTAAGCACGTGCGCATATACATAACCAAACACCGTTTGTATGACGTCACTTATGGCCTTCGTTTCGTCTAGTTCGCCATTTTAATTTGTGAATATAACGCAGCCTTTTATAAGTTCTCGTTTAAAAGTATTTTTTAAAGTGGACCACAGACGTCACTTCCATACAAAAAAAAAATCCAAACGTTTATTTTCATAAGTTCGTGTTTCAACAATGTAAGAAGGGTTAAAATAAATTAATTACATATAAAAAAGCTTGTTCTGAAAGTTTTGACCGCCAAAAGTGTCAACAATTTAACATAAATCTGGTAACTTTTACTAGATGTCAGTTACCTACATTCCGGTCACAAATATACTTTAGTTAAGTGAAACCTTCTACAGTGGTCGCATGATCTAAGGTGACTAGACTGCAGATGCCAGGGAGATTGGGGTTCGAATCCCGGTCGGGTGTACTAAGGGTGGTTTTTCCATCCTCCCTTCAGGTAAATGTGGGTACACGCCCTCTAAATTCAACCTAACCTCATCCTTAACTCATCAGCGTGATTAGTTGAACAAGTAGTGAGATGCGGTGCTAAAAATAATAAAAAAGATAAGAGAGCGTGCACGTTTTTGATTAAAACGTTAACCATTCTCAACTTGTGTGAGCTAAACTATTGTTATCTTTTGGGTGACCTGGTGGTCTAGGGGTAAGGTGTCAGACTTCTATGCTGGCGGCCGGGGTTCAATCCTCGGTCCCGGCAAAGATTTATCTGATTACCAAACCCTTTCTTCACCTCTGACAAGTCATCTTGGGAATGCCAGGCCTCCACCGTGGTTCGGATTCCACGTTAAACTGTAGGTCCTTCATTTCATCTCACAATCACCCTACCCATTACACATTAGCGTAAGTGCGTATAACCCGAACGGGTAGTAAGACGCGGTGCTAATAATAATAATAATAATAATAATAATAATGTTATCTTTTCGGTATGAAAAAGTAGGAAGCGTTTGATTTTGTTTTTATGTGACGTGGAAAGAAAACTCAGCCAGGGTCAGTATTTTGACTTCCTTACATCTCTTAAGTAGGGAAAATATTATGATCGTAAAAAAAAAAACTAGAGATTTAGAGGATGTCTACGTCTCGTGGGTCCCTGAACCTCAAAAAAATGTTTTTTTGCAACGTTTGTTTGTCTCTTACGGGGCCTAGTGCCTAAACCATTTTACTGACCAGGCTAAAACTTAGTATCTAGGGATTTAATAAGGTCTCCCAGATGTTTTATTACTATTATTTTTTGTACTATCTATCTAATATTAAAATTAAGGGCGGGGGAAAAAATTAATTGATAATTTTCATTAAATCTCGTATTTGTCACTGTTTAACATTTTAAACCAAATGTCGATTCTAATTTTCTCATTAAAATTACTTTGAGGGTACTTTACACAAGCGGATGCTACAAATTTTGATTATGTCCTCACAACTATTTGAGATACACTTATCAGTGTAAGGTTGTAGTAATTACTATTAGATATAAAAACACCTTTATTTGAAATGAAATTTTATAAAACCAACAGTTTCTTAGATATTGGCAAATATAATTTTTTAAATCGAGGGCTGGGAAATAATGTGAACAAAGATGCTACTTTTTTTCCCATCAATATGTTTCTGTAACAGTGTATATTATTTCATTTATACTCGTTGATGGAATGTTTCTGCAACAATGTATATTGTTTCGTGCTAGTTTTGAGTAAATATCTCCATTTTTAGATAAATAATCACTGTACTATTTTTTTTCAGAGTTCTTATAACTAAAATGTTTTATTTGCATGTCTTGTCTGTTATTTGTTCTTGTCTGTTATTTGTTCTTGTGCCCAGGTCTACAGCCTTAGCCGTTTGATGGAATTTATCCTTATCGGGTGTAATTTTCATTCTCCTATTCACACAAATGCGGATACACTTCCTATAAGTTCAACCTTTATCATTCTGAACTCTATAAACGTAGTTATATGCAGATAGCCCGAACGATTAGTAGACTAAGATAAAACCAAAACGTAGTTATTTATAAAACTTATGAAGCCGTTAGGGATATTTTAATGTTTTCCTTGTTAAATATTCACGGCATCGTGTTGTGTTTTGTTCTAGGACTAGAGGCGGATGTGACGCGTCTGTTACGTTCTCATCGCCGACCACAATGGAGGAAAGTGAAGAAACTAATAAAGTCGCCGCCGCGTTCGATAAAAAGCGCGTGAAGATGGACAGATCAATCAGTCTGGAGCCGAGCAACAAGAGAGGCTTCAGGTTCACTCGAGCCGTCAGAAGCTTGAAGGTGGAGAAGATTCCCTTTACGGCCATGAGAAACAAGAACAACACGACGACCCCCGCCATCCGGAACCGATGGCTAAGCTACCACGTCAAAGACGCTTCCGACATCTCGGACGTGCAGATGGAGGACGGGACTAGCGCCGGGTTCGTGAACCACGGCCAGTCACCTCCACCTTTCGACGACACCGTCTACTTCGAGAGCTTCGAGGATGTCTCTACCAGTAATGAGCTTAGCGTGAGAATATGTTCAGATTACATCAGGCAGAATCTCTTCGAGATGATGAAGACCTCCGCGGGTAGTGACCAACTGCTGCAGAAGATAGAGGCCGGGGAGGTGACAGGCGATAACGTCGGGCAGGTGTTCGCGAGGGCGAGCCAGATGGAGAAGAACATCGCCCTGCTCTGGTGCGCGTACCTCATACTCAAAGACGTCGTGGAAGGTCTGCTGAATTGTGGGGCGGACCTCGGATTCTGCGAACCTTCTGAAGGTTTCAGCGCCTTGCATCTGAGCGCTTTCAGCGGTGGGCTGGAGTGTTGTAGGCTCCTCATCGACAAAGGGGCCTCCGTCAACCTGAGGATGAAGTCCTACTCGCCCCTTCACAGCGCCGCGTTTGGAAATGCTCCCGATGTGGCCAGGCTGCTGATCAGATGCGGTGCAAAATCAAACCTAAACTCCGAGAGGCATGGTAACGGGGACGGTCTCTACGGGAGCCCTCTTCATTCGGCGGTCAAAGCCAACGCCGTGGAGTGCATCCAGCTGTTGATCGACGAAGGAGGATGCGACGTGAACGAGAGGGGACCTAGCGGCAATTCACCTCTTCACTGCGCTGCCGACCTAGGCCATGAGGATTGTCTGAAGATCCTTCTGGAAAGCGGAAAGGCCGACCTCAACGTGAGGACGAGGGACAAGGAATGCACGGCTCTGCACCTCGCCGCCGAGGATGGTTACATCAACTGTGTGACCCTCCTCTTAGAGAAAGGGGCGGAGGCTGATGCAAGGAACTACCGCGGTCAAACCCCGCTGCATCTGGCGGCGAAGAACCAGTCTCTGGAGTGTGTGGAGACACTACTGAAAGTCGGTGGCTGCGACGTGAACGCTGTCGATAATGACCATCGCACGCCCTTGCACGCGGTCGTTTGTAAGACGTTGTTCGCGCTCGACATAATCGAGACATTGATCAGTTGGAGAGCCGACGTGAACTTCAGGGACAAGTACGGCTACACCCCGTTGCACGTCGCGGCCCTGAACGAACTGTCTCAGTGTGTGGAGACGTTGATATATCACGGCGCGGACGTCACGGCCAAGAGTAACAACGGGACCTCAGCCCTGAACATAATAAGGCGCAAGACGCCGGTAGCTCTAAGAATGATTTATCAGAAACTGGACAGTTCTATCTCCATGCACGACCCAGAGGCAGGGAACAGAGAAGTTGAACTCAAGTTAGACTTCCGTGTTCTCCTTACGCACCCCAAGGAAGGTGAAATCTGCTTCTTGAGCACTTTTGTTGAAGAGGGGCAAAAAGAGATTTTGGAGCATCCTCTTTGCCAAGCTTTCTTACATTTGAAATGGCAAAAAATCCGTAAATACTATTTAACTCGACTGATTCTGTATGGTATTTTTGTCATGGCGTTGACTTGTTATGTCTGGGCGGCTCTTGCTCATGACTGTTACATGGTGGCAATGAATTATACAATTAATAACGAGTCAATTATCACTCAAAACTGTGAACATTTCATTGGCTCAAGTTTTATTAGTAATTATCCAAGGACTGTGGAAATTATATGGTATGTGCTCGTGTTTATAACCATATGTGAGATCATCAGGAAACTCTATGGGATCTCTGGGTACACGTATATTTTTATAATAAACTATCTGTACCAAGTGGAGAACATTGTGGAATGGTTTGTAATCATTAGTGTGTTTTTGGTGTCCTTTGTTTACACTAAGCAAACCTACAGTTGGCAGAACCATGTCGGCGCCATTGCTGTACTGTTAGGTTGGACCAACCTGATGGTGTTGATCGGGCAGCTACCGATGCTGGGTTCTTACGTGGCCATGTACACCAAAGTGCAATGGGAGTTCCTCAAACTGTTGGTAGCCTACGCCTGTCTATTAATTGGCTTCACGATAAGCTTCTGTGTCATATTTAATCACTCTAAATTTTTCAAAGACCCTCTCATAGGCATAATCAAAGTCCTTGTTATGATGACGGGGGAGTTGGATTTCGGTGACTTTTTGTTACCAAAGAAGCCGGAAGAGAATCCTTTAGCCGTCACCGCACAAATCACATTTGTGCTATTCTTGCTTTTTGTCACCGTTATCCTGATGAACTTGCTTGTAGGTATAGCTGTCCATGATATTCAAGGCCTCAAGAAAACAGCAGGCCTCTCAAAACATGTCCGCCAAACTAAACTCATAGCTTACATCGAACTGGCTTTGTTCAGAAGCTATCTCCCCAAGTATTTCTTAAATCTGTTGCAATGGACTGCACTCGTCTCCCCCTCAGCCTACAGGGTGGTTTTACAAGTGAAACCTCTCAATCCCAGAGAGAAGAGGTTACCTCAAAGCGTCCTGCATAGAGCGTACGAAGTGGCCAAGATCCGGAAGAAACAAGTGTTTACAATATCTTCGCAAGGGTCCAATGCCACCACTTCAACCTACCTTAAGTCCATCGCGTCTACTTGGTGCTCGAACAAGAAAACTTCGGTGAGTGCTGTAGGAGACTCGGAAACCATCACTCAGTTGAGGAAAGAGATCGAAGACATGAAGTTGATGCTTGATAAAAATGAAGAAACTATGCAGAAATTGCTCTCTACAAATGAAGCATCTATGCAGCGATTGCTCGATTTAAATGAAACTACTGTGCAGCGATTGCTTGAAGCTGTTAGTAAAAAGTGTAGTGAATGTTAGTAAGATATTTTTATTTGTACAGATTGAAGTTGTGGATTTATGATTAGGGCATCAACTCTTTGAAGACTCGAATTGATTCAAAGCCAATTGACCAATCATGTCGCTGTGTTATTTTCTCAAAATATAAACTCACCAGTATCGGGAAGATATCACTCTTTTTTCCACCATGTAATGGTGACACTGGGCAATAAACTGTGTATTGCTTGTCACTACACTAGAAAAGGTATACTAAAGGTACTGTTATAATCTCATCATATAAGGATACTCAGAAAGTTTTGATTTGTTACTATACAACATGTAGCAGCATTTACATAATAAATCAGGTGATCCGTCTTTAGACAGGTTCATTGCCTTTTCCAAATTGAGTCCCCCAGCATTTCTTATTAGCAGGGTGTATAGAAAATAAAATAAATAAATATTTACATACATGTTTACTTTATCTAAACAGCATAAAAAAAGAAAGATTATCACCAAATTTATTGACCAAGACCCATTTTCCGCAGACATAAAAACTGAGAAATTTGTCTAAGAATTCTAAATTAAGAACACATTTAAGGCCGGGGTTCAATCCTCGCTCCCGGCACAGATTTATCTGATTACCAAACCCTTCCTTCACCTCTGACAAGAAATCTTGTGAATGTGCGGAATGCCAGGCCTCCACCGTGGTTCGGATTCCACGTTAAACTGTAGGTCCTCCATTTCATCTCACAATCACCCTACCATTACACATTAGCGTAAGTGCGTATAACCCGAACGGGTAGTAAGACGCGGTGCTAATAATAATAATAATAATAACACAAAATGGCATAATATTTCAAAAAGAATTTTTATCCATTTTATAAAGAGGTTAGTAAAAATAATATTAAGTATTTTATTCACCAATAGGCCTATGTAAATTAAATGTATAATCAAATGAATATGGTTCATTTAACCATTCAACAAACTAATGAATATGTTCACTATAGGAACAAAAAAGGTCTACAATATATGCTTATAGTTTATTATTGTTTAGAAGCAAGATTATTTAATTTTGCTGTATATAAGATATTTTTTGTATACTTTACACACATTTTAGTTATTTTTTTAAATCTAATTTTGTATATTTTGTTATCAAATAGTTGATAATATTTGAAACTTTTTTTTTTTGCATTTAAAGCAATAACCACTTTAATTTAATTTTAGCACAAATTATTTTCCACACCTTTATTTTATTGATGAAAATGTTTGGTGAGCTAGGTGCTCATATAAAGCTGTGATGGAAGTTGAAAAGTTTAAGGAGTCATAAATAAATTCAATAATTGATTTGGTAGATACATTTTATTAGAACCACACAGGTGTTAACACAACCCAAGGTGTCAGTTTCACAATAGACTGGTTTGTTGGTGAGTGTGAAGGTCAAGGTTTGATACTCGCTGGATATATTGGGACTGGATTTCCTTATCTGCTAGTCACGTTAATATTGGGGCATTTTCTTAAATTACCTTCCTAATCCTCACCCCATTATTTATTATTTTTACTATAGATTAATTTTTGATACATAGTTATCAAGTAAAATTTAACTTTCCCGTGTATGCCAAGTACAGAGAAAGTCTTGTGATAATGACGTAAAATCTTGGATTTAAATGGAAATTTTCTTTTCATGGCACATCAATTTTAATATTTATTTTTTTTGCTTGTGGCCTGTTTAAGAAACGACTTATCTAGATCTAGATATATCTTAGATACAGCCCAATTTTCATAAAAACTTTCTTTGACATATAGAAAAGATACAAGGTCTACTTTTATGTATTCATTACATAAATTAACAATAAAAATATAGTAAAATGTAATCAATGTTGAATGGAAACGGATACTTTGTTCGGGACAACAGAACATTTATGATTAAGGCCAATTCAGTTTATTTTTGAGAGTGTTGCTATTAGACCTATAGTCCAATTTTCATAGGAAGCTAGCTATAAAAGATCATATTCTGAACATTGAAAAATGACACCTATACACAGGAATCTAACACAGGACTTTTGTCTTAGTATGCCAATGCTCTAACCACTGAGCTATCCAGGAATTGTCCCGTATCCAGGGTCATTCGTCACTCATATTTTAAGGCAGAGTTTGTGATAAAAGATAAGTTAGATCTACTTTCACGTATTCATACATCAAGTTGTGTCATTTGCAGATGTCACGTTTGATAATTATAAATACCTATGTAACACTAATAATATAGTAAAATATTAATACAGAGGAAAAAAAAAGTGCTCTGCTTATATTTTACAAAATAATCTTGCTATAAAAGTTGGCCTGTAGTAACTAATCTTTTTTTTAAATTCCTAATTTGTTAGTTTTCCCCTTGTTTATTAACTAAGCAACACTATAATGTTTTGTTTATAAATTATATCTTATAATAAGAGTTTATAGTAGTCTAAATTCAGCACAAGATCGAAGATCATCAGTTGATCTCTTTACAAAATTAAAAACATAAGAAGCAAAGTGTATTCAATTAGTAAGAATCCTCTTAGATATTACATCAGCTTTAAATAGTTTGATGATGTTTATTTATTTAACAAGTAAAAATGAGATACATTTCAATATTCTGGTTTTTTTTTTTAAAAAAAGGAAACTTTCTAAATTATGCCCGTTTATAAATGTAACTATAGTTTTTTTAAACTAAAATAGTTCTAAGTAGTGGCATTGTTATTTTAATGTTATTATTATGTATTTTGAAGAAGGTAAAGGATAGGTAGATAGTAAACATATAAAAGGGAACAATGTGAACAATGATCTACAATTTTTAACTAATTTTAACTGTCCATTTACGTTCTGTTTGAACTGAAAGGAAGCAGTCTTACCTTGACGTATTACACTTTAGCCCTGCCTTATAAGCTATGCCATAGTAGAAACATTCAAGGTAAGTTTGCTACCTTTTCGGATAACCAAAGGGTACCAATCATAAAATTCATATCATGATAGTAGAAAACTTAATAAATATCTAATCAAATAAGAATGTAGAAAAAATTGTTCTATATACTCTCTGAAGGTTTTATACCAATATTTTAAGTGACCTTAAAAACACTTTAAAAAAAGTAAAAGTACTATAAATATGGGTTAACTATTTGGCATTTATTGAGGTTTTAAGAAATGTCCACACCCCCACTAGATTAAAAATCATTACTAGGTCAGTAAAACATTTTACTTAACATTTTTTCTCATTTCATTTTAAATAATTGAATAAATAATTTTAAGACATATCAAAAATTTGTTTTAACCTAAACTCCTATTTAAAATAATAATTAGGTTATCACAACATAATGATACCAATAGTGCTAAAGGCTACACTTAAAGTGAACTATGAATTACTAAATTTTGACTACAGTGTAATTTTACACAGAGCTAATGTCATAATCGGACACATGGCAGATCAATGAGCTTATAAATGGCCGACATCACCTCCTCTTGCCAAAACCAAGATGGCCAGTTTTTGATCCATCACACATTACATTACCGGGGTCAACTCATCCTCGTTAGCACAAATGACCAACTTAGTTGCTACAATCTAGAAAACTGAGATTAACAGCCTGAGGGGTTGTTATGCTAACCACACGAAAGCCTTGTTCCGCAGAAGTTGGCACTACCTTCGCCAACAGATGGTGGCTGATTCAGTCAATATGGCTGGATTGCGAGCCGATGCCACGGAGGATATATTTTACACATTACATTATTTCACACGTGTTGAAATTTAGCTGTCAACAGTGAACTTGATTTTAACATACAATAGTTCTAACTAATGAGTTACATTTCATTGAGAGGTTTCAAACCTAGAATGTTCATGCCTTGTTGAAGGACTCTTCTGGAGGAGTGGAACAATAGAAGTCTCTGGGATGCGATGTGTGGATCCTGATCTTTGATCCTTAGCACTTTGAATGCTTGATTGGTCAAGTTACTGAAAGATAAAACAATCACTTTGCACTGTACGTATATAGAGAACTTTGCACGATTAAACACATTTAGAGGAACATTGTTTAATAAATAGCTAGGGAGCGGATTCTTAGGCACCAAAAAGATTTTAAAATAGGCAGGCAAATTGGCACTAAAAATATGGGATTTAACTAGGCTCCAGAATAGGCACACAAGAGGAAATGTAAAATTGATTTTACTGGCTACTATTTTTTTACCTACAGCTAATTCACATAGTTTTTATTTTTCTCAAGCACAACTCAATATTTGTTTGGGTTATAAACATATGTTGGACTAAGTACGCTAATATGTTAGGGGCTAGGAAGGTAGAATTTAGAGGAAGTGTATCTGCACTTGCATGGAGGGAGACTGAATTTTTTTTATAGTTAAAAACACCTCAAGTACGTCGGACCGAGAATTGAATTATGACCTACCCTTCATCGACAGACCAGTCTACTGCGAGAGTGATGCCTTAGCCCATTCGATCACTGAAGCTAGTCGCAAGATATTAATCAATAGATAATGTTCTAGATTGGGTTATATTTTCCAATAAAATGATTTATTTAAGTTGAAAAGATAAGTTCCACTTCACACAATGTCAAGAAACGAGATTTCAAATTTGCCGTTTCTGAAGAAGTTGAACATTTTCCCTGAAATGGCATTTTGTTTCCTCCCAAGATGTCTGCCACTGCTCCCAACCTACTCCAAACATGTATGCCACAACTTACAATTTTTAAGAAACTGGATTCTATCTTTCTGAAAAAAAAACAACAACCATACCTTATGAAAAAAGAAAAGTGGCCAAAAAACTTTTCATAAAAGAGACAAAGACCAAAAGAAGAGGCAATTATGGGCAGCATAAATTTACATATTGTACTCGTAATAACACGTACATATATATGTCAACTGCCTATGTTTAACAATCAAGGTAAATAAAAAGAAAATACGCAATATCCGGTCTGTATAAATAAAATAAACAATATTTTAGGTTAAATCCATACTCCAGTTTACTAACCGCTCGGGTTATATGTTTATGTACTAATTATGCTAATCTCGTTAGGGATTAATTAGGAAGGTTATATTTAAAGGTGGTGTACCCACATTTGTCTGTGGATGGAGAGTGGCAAACCATTTTGGAAAAAAAAACAAAAACAAAAAAAAAACCTCAGTTCACCTGACCAAGATTCGAACCTCAATCTTCCTATCATCGGCAGTCTAGCCTACTGCGAGAGTAGCACCTTAGACAATGCGACCACCAAAGCTGAAAACCACACTCTATCCCTAAAAGGTTAGATAAAAAATATCTAAAAAAGAATGTGAATCTATATTAATAAAATGAAGAGTTAGTCTGTCGATAGCATTGCGCATCTACTGCATGCTAAGAGCTGACATTTTAAAATTAGTAAAACTTGTGCACCACAAAGCTGGAATTTTAAATTTATGATTTAGATATTTTTAAATCTATTAAAAATTAGATCAGTAGAAATATAATGAAAATAATTTTTGATGTGAATACGTCTTTAAATTTGCTACCATACGGGGGCAATCCAAAAAACCTAATGATAACAAAATCGAGGGATACAGTTTGGCGTTGTAGTTTCGAATCTATCCTCTACAGCCAAAATTAAATTATACCACTGGATAGCTAAAGGATCAAAGAATTCATTACGATACGCGAGAACAGTGATGCATCGCTCATGGTGGAGGGAGAAGTGCCGCCATTTTGAGGTTATTTTGCTGCGTATCGAGATTTGCAATTAGTATAACTTTTGACTCGGAGAAGCTACGATGTTTGTTTAAGTTTTAATCGTCAGCTGTCGTCAAAATCTATCGATTGTATATAAAACATTAGTTTAAAGTAGTGACAGTGAATATAATGTGTTAGAATAAAAAAATATTATCAAAAATATATAATGTCGGCCTATACGCGTCCAAAAGCATTGTCACTACTTTAAACTAATTGTTTTATATACAATCGATAGATTTTTGATAATATTTTTTTATTCTAACACCTTATTATATTCACTGTCACTACTTTAAACTAATGTTTAATATACAATCGATAAAAATATTTTATCAAAAAAAATATATAGCCCGTTACATAAACGTATTCACGTACAACACACGGCCGTGTCCATGACACAGCCACGCCCCACTTTTTTCTGTTTGTTTTAAGCAAAAAAAAAGTGTTGCTTGGTGTAACCAATCAATTCATTGCATAGTTACCCTGGGCAAAGCCTGGTACTTAAGTAGTAGGCTATATTATAAATATCTATTTAAGAAAAACCTCTTATCTATTTGCGATAGAGAAAAAATAAATCATTAAGAACAAGAACAAAACCAAAATCTGCAATTGGTAGCATTATAAAGTGAACTGTGTTCTCTTTATAGTCGAAGCCGGAATATAGTATAGGAAGTAATGTATTTGGGAATTTAATTTTTCTACTAAACTCTTTCCTGTAACATTTTCTACATTAAAAGGTTTAAAAACATATATTGGTTAAAAGTGGGCTTGGAGAATATGATTAATTTTTAACAACAATTTCAAAGAAACAAGTCTTGAGAAATATTAACTATATTTTATTCTACATGTTGTTTATATGAGTAATGTCTACATAAAAAAAACTAGCCTACATTATCGTTTGATAAAATCTAAAATTAAGGGTTCCTCAAAGTATGTCTTAATTTCACGATTATCCAGGTCTGTCCCTTGTTAATAACAAGGTAAGAGTAACTCTTAAAACTGGAGGGGGCTGGATAAACCACCGGCAAAGTACCATAGGTCTAAGATTTTGAGTATGCGAGTGTCACCTTTTAAATTTAATGAAATCAGGTCATCGATCACTGTGCTTCGAATAAGAGATGATCGGCCAGCTTTGAGATATTCCTTTGAATCAGTGTTTGAACACAAATGCAGCAGTGATTCAGAATCCTCACAATTAGTGTAGTCCAAGACACCAGTAACCCGCACTTGTAAATATATATTTTATTTTAAAGTTACATACCATAGCCTGAAGAGATAGCTGACAAGTACACAGGCCTCTAACTCTTCATGAGATTTATTCAGAACTTCATCGAACCTACAGTAGAAAAATGTTATTTTTGTAAGTCTACACAATCATACACTTCACATATTTACATGAATGGGCTAGCGATAAGGAAGGTCGAAAAAAAGGTCAAGTTTGAAATCCCAGATGAGTGCATTAGGGGGCAGGTTTCTTATTTTGTTGCCCCAATAATGTATGAGCATTCCCTTTATACTACCATTCTCATACCGACCCCTTAGACAATAACTCTCTAGGATGAATTATATAATAAGAAATTGTAGAAACACTGTACAGTGAAGCCAACCTGAAAGGATAGTTAGGTTAGGCCTAGATAGGAACAAACACACTTCTCTCTTTATTTCTTCTAAACTTTTCACACTTCCAAATTCTTAGCATTTCCACAGCTACACATAGTTTTGAATTTTTTCAAATATTCCCTTTTTATAAAAACATCAAGAAAGATATTATATGGAACTACATGAAATATCAGTATCAAATTCTTCAAGAAGCATGTAGTTCCGTATAATATCATTCATTGTGTTTTAAATGTGTCTCTCTATATGAAAAAGTAATATTTTCAAAAATTCAAAACGATGTGTAACAGTGTGAAGAAGTGGGAAGTGCAAAATTGTAAGAATAAATGAAAAGAGAAGTGTGTTTGTCCCTTTTTAGGCTTAACTTAAACATCCTTTCGGGTTGGCTTCCTTTACTAGCACTTATTTTACATTATTGTACGGTGTTTCTACACCATCTTATTTTACATTATTGTACGGTGTTTCTACACCATCTTATTTTCATCTTTAGGATGAATGTAATAAGAATAAAATAATGAATATTCCACTGCCATGCATTGGCTTTCTTAAAGCTAAAACAACTTCAAATATGGTTAACAGATATATTTAGTAGCCTGAGGGCCTTCGTCCACGAGAGGAGACCAAAACCAAGACTCACAACCAAGCAACCAATCACCTAGGCAACTTGTGCATCTAAAAAACGCTTCACTAGTCACCCAGTTGCCTGCGATGTAACGTGTCGCGTTGGTTTTCTCGGTGGACGAAGGGCCTTAGTGTTAACTTGTGTGTGTTGATTAAAGAGTTTGTGCTCAGATAAAGGTTGGAAATTTGGACCAGTATATGAGTATTTTGTAGCACATTATAATCAGGAAGTTTGAAGTCCTAATAGCCCCGGTGTATAGGGCACACTAAAAATAATATGTAATTTGCCTCTCTGTAGTTGAAAAATAAGGACCAACCTAAGAAACGCGTTTGTACTATTTGCAAATCAGTTAGGTATGAGGTATGAGGAAGCATGAATTTAGATGAGGTGCACCCAAATTTGCATAGAGGGAGAGTTAAAACCCATTTAGGAAAAGCCACCTTCAATACACCAGACCGAGATTCGAACTCTGATCTTGTAACAGTCCAGTTTATTATGAGAGTGATACAACTTAGACCATGCGGCCACTGAAGCAGGCCGTATCTTCCGCTGAGTTTACATTTATCCACACGTATGTTTATATGCTGGTTGTGTTTGTAACCTTCTGCAGTAAATATACCTGGCAACCTCAACCACTAGTAGCACAGCCTCGGTCTCCTGCAGTACCGAAGGATCACACTCTGTAGGGAGTTGGGCCCCGCAGTTCTGTTCCAGACTGTACAACCTGCAGTGAGTGTACTGTAGTTTTGTACCTGTGTCACCTTGCAACTATCCAAACAAAAGGTACATTTTGCTTTGATTTAACTAGTCTTGTGGAATATTGCTATAAGAAATCAGAATTAAGCCCATGCGAACTCAAAGATTTTTAATTTTGAATCTTTATTTACTAGCTCGAATCGACTTGAAATAAAATACCGTGAATATGAAATAAAATATTTTATAAAGATAGATGTTTTGGAATGAATCCCAACATATTATTACAAAACATTTTCAAATAAAAAACCAAGTTGAATACTAAATAAATTATTTAAATAAAAAAATAATAAAGTCCAATAAAATAATGATATAGTTAAGATGTCTGGTTAGGAGTTGGGTTACACAGAGTACATGAGATAGTAGAGGAAGCAGGACTGAGACAGTGTGGTCATGTAATGAGGATATTGGAGTACATGAGATAGTAGAGGAAGCAAGGTTAAGTTGGTATGGTTATGTAATGAGGATGTTGGAGTACATGAGATAGTAGAGGAAGCAAGGCTGAGATGGTATGGTTATGTAATGAGGATGTTGGAGTACATGAGATAGTAGAGGAAGCAAGGCTGAGATGGTATGGGCATGTAATGAGGATATTGGAGTACATGAGGTAGTAGAGGAAGCAAGACTGAGATGGTATGGGCATGTAATGAGGATGTTGGAGTACATGAGATAGTATAGGAAGCAGGACTGAGACAGTGTGGTCATGTAATGAGGATATTAGAGTAAATGAGATAGTAGAGGAAGCAGGACTGAGATGGTACGGACATGTGATGAGCATGTTGGAGTACATGAGATAGTAGAGGAAGCAAGACTGAGATGGTACGGACATGTAATGAGGATGTTGGAGTACACGAGATAGTAGAGGAAGCTAGAATGAGATGGTATGGGCATGTAATGATGGAAAGAAGAGGATACCAAAAAGAATAATGAAGATGAAATATGTAGGAAAAAGATTGCAAGGGTGACCAAGAAATTGTTGACAGGAGCATATAACAACAAGTGAGCAAGTGAAAGAAGAATGGTGTAAGGATAGAGGAAGATGGAGGCATTTAGCTAAACTGATCCGACCACAGACTGGGAGGAGTTGGTGGTGATCAGTGAAGTATACCTGCAATGCCTTATTCCAATCAAACTCATAATCCCGCTGTCTTTTTTGTTTCAGATCATTGACTATGACTGCTGAAACTCCTAGAATATCAGACGTTGTGTCGTCGGCACTTCTGAGGTCAATCCTGGTATCTAAAGGGAGAAACAATAAATATTTAGATTACAACTCTTTTCTTTCACTTCTAATAAATTTACTTTGCAGGCATTCTGATTAATAAAAGAAGAGATTGTACATTTCTTAAAGAGGCTGCCTCAGTAAGCGAGATATTTCCTCATGGACATTCAGCTCTAACACATTATTTAATTCTATGCCGAGTTATTTCAAAATATGGTTACGCCAAAATAAATTATTATTATTATTAGCACCGCGTCTTACTACCCGTTCGGGTTATACGCACTTACGCTAATGTGTAATGGTAGAGTGATTGTGAGATGAAATGAAGGACCTACAGTTTAACGTGGAATCCGAACCACGGTGGAGACCTGGGCCAAAATAAAGTCGAAAGATTCCAACAGTGTTCTTTTTCCTTTAAAACCCTATTTTTATTAATAGAAAAGAATGAGTGAAAATGTGACATTTTCAATGACTTTTTAATCATATTTGCAGAGTTATGATATTAGACATGATAAAAAAAAGGCTCTAGATTTAGTCCTCATCTAACAAATATAATAACGTGTTGATAAGCTCACAACAGAAAATGTTTTAAGATATTTGAGAACTTGCCACAAGTGTTCACTCTTTACTTTGAAATAAGAAGTTTCGTAGTTTTCTTCCCCCTCTTTATTATTGACATGACAAAGGATGGTTGTAGGTGTGAGTGAATAGAGGAAGTATAAGTATGGACATAATATAGAAATGGTCTCATAAAACAATATAGACCATTGTATTTTAAGTGGTGTGGCCCGACAGCAATTTATACTTTCTCGATGAACAAGGCGGCCGCCTTAACCGTAGTTAGGAAGTTGATTCATCTCGCCCATAACAATGAAAATTAAAAATAAGAGATTTCTATTAATGAGTAGTAAATTATATTTAAAAAAAACCTGAAACATGATGGTTGTTTATAGGATGTCATGATACTCTTATCAAATTCAATCGAGTGAAAAAATGACAACCTTGACACGGTAATCAAACCCATGACATTTAAGACAATATGACCATTCAAAGGATTATCTTTAAGGTGGGGTGAAAGCAGGGATGTGAGTTAAGATCAGTATTTTTGCGGTTTTTAAAATGAAAAAATTTTTTGAACCAAACAAATAAAATATTACTTCAGCAGAGACATTCACTTTAATTTTTTCTCGTGATGACCTCAAAAGCTCTTGAATATCAGTCATAAACATTGCGGCATTTAGTGGTGGATCCAGAAAATAATGACGGGAGGGACACCATTATACAAATAATTATATTACTACCTTACATACATTAAAAAAATTGTATCAAGCTAAGTTATACAAAATCGTTTCATAGTCGGCTAGGCTAATAAATAATTTATCATCTCAGTACAAATGATCAGGATTAAAAAAAAGAGTTACTTACATCCATTACTGTTTCCAGACTGTGGTCTGGGCCAGTGTTTTATTCAAACCAAATATTCTCCAAAACCGGCTTACTAGGCCTGTCGTAGCTCTTCATATGGCTTATAATCAAACCTAAGGTTAAAACCAGCATAACATCTCGTCCCTGGTCGTCAATTCTTCACTGTGAAAGGGTAAACCCACACTTCACAAATGATAAAGTTTTTGAAAATGCCAGGAATCGAACCAGGGACCATAAGATCAGTATGCAGACATGCTAATGACTTGCTAAGATATTGGCTTTATAAAATATCACTGACAAACTTAATTTTTTTTTAACATTGCGTCTTACTACCCATTCAGGTTTAACACCTATGTACTAATTACACTAATGTGTTAGGGATTAGGAAGGTGTACCCTCATTTGCATGGAGGGAGGGTGAATAACATTTAGGGAAAACCACCCTCGGTACAATCGACCAAGATAGAACCCTGATCCGAACTTAATATTCAGTTCTTTGAGAAGAGAGGAGAGAACATGTTCACGCAAACCCTAGTATAAATTTTTGCAAATAATTCCTAAAAAATATATTAAGATATTTTTAATTGGACCAAGCATGACTAAGCCATTGAGTCTTTCCTGACCCATTGTTGACCTCAAGTAGGATTTAATTCTAACCAACGAACTAAGGTGAAAGATCACGCTGCTGTTGAAGTAGTAACCAATAAGCTATCCATCACCCTGCTGTTGAAGTAGTAACCAATAAGCTATCCATCACCCTGTTGTTGAAGTAGTAACCAATAAGCTATCCATCACCCGGCTGTTGAAATAGTAACCAATAAGCTATCCATCACCCTGTTGTTGAAGTAGTAACCAATAAGCTATCCATCACCCTGCTGTTGAAATAGTAACCAATAAGCTATCCATCATCCTGCTGTTGAAATAGTAACCAATAAGCTATCCATCACCCTGCTGTTGAAATAGTAATCAATAATCTATCCATCACCCTGCTGTTGAAATAGTAATCAATAATCTATCCATCATCCTGCTGTTGAAATAGTAACCAATAAGCTATCCATCACCCTGCTGTTGAAGTAGTAACCAATAAGCTATCCATCACCCTGCTGTTGAAATAGTAATCAATAATCTATCCATCATCCTGCTGTTGAAATAGTAATCAATAATCTATCCATCACCCTGCTGTTGAAATAGTAACCAATAAGCTATCCATCACCCTGCTGTTGAAATAGTAACCAATAAGCTATCCATCATCCTGCTGTTGAAGTAGTAACCAATAAGCTATCCATCATCCTGCTGTTAAAGTAATAACCGGTAGACTATCACACAAAGAGTTTCTCAATAGGCACTCAATATTTGAAAACACAGACACAAGTCTGTAAGCTTCCATTGGTGTATTGACTATTTTGGATTTCTTTATCAATAGTTCCCTCAAAGTTCAATTCTACATGAAGTACCTCCATTAGTGGATGGAAAAACCTGATTCACATGTTTTTTGCCGCATCCAGTATTTCTTCATCTATTAACAATGGTTTTTTTTAAGATAAAGTGAATTTAAACAATTGCTATATATTTTTTGAAAATTGTCAGGCACATTCCTATGTGACCCTACCCTGAATCCACCATTGGTGAGATTTGATGGCTAAAAGAATATGTCCTAGTTAAATTCCATCCATGGTGCACATGGCAGATATTCAAGAAATTTTGAAGAAATTAAACTAAACATATCCCCTGAATAAATTTCTTACATATTTTTGCCAAATTTTTTTTTATAAAAAATTACAAAAATATCGACATTAACTTGGGCTTCTTTGTATCTAATTTTAAAGACAATAGATTTCAAATGGCTACTAAAAGCATGTTTTTAAGGTTGGGATATAAGGAACACAAGAAAAGGTCAGTGCAAGTATTAAAACTAAACTTTTTTTTTTTGCTAAAATAAATAAAATATTGCTCCAGCAGGAATATAAAGTTTAATTTTCTTCCCATGGTAATATCAACAGCTGTTGTTTGTCTTGAGTAAAGCGGTATTAGATAAGAAACTTTTTAATTGAAGGAAAAAAATAAATAAATTTAGCACCGCGTCTTACTACCTGTTCGGGTTATACGCGTTAATGTACTAATTACGCTAATGGATTAGGAATTGGGAAGGTTTAATTAGAGAAAGTGAACCCGCATTTGCGTGGAGGTAGAGTGGAAAACCACCCCCAGTTCACCCGACCGAGATTCGAAACTCGATCTCCCCTTCCTCAGCAGTCGAGCTAAACACAACAAGCGCGTTAGCCAACTACGCCACCGAGGCGGGTGAAGGAAAAAAGATGTCATTAAATTCCAGAACACCCTTGAAAGATATTCAACAACTGTTGTTATCACCATGTGAAGAGAATTAAATTTTATGTTTCTACTGGAGAAATATTTGATTAATTTTAACCAAAACAGGTTTTGCTATAATAAATGCATAAACACTGACCTTTTCTCGCGTCCTCTACATTTCCACCTTAATAATGTTGAGTGTAAACGCGAGATATAAAACTTACATACTAGGTGACTCCAGTTGCTTCTTGTGCATGAGGTCTCGTGTTTCATCCAGTACATCCTTCAGAAACACAACACTGCCTTTCCGAGTACTCATCCCCCGGATCCTGCCAAACTTGACATGCCTCATCCTCTCCGCCCAGGGCAGATCCATCTGTTTCATGGTGCCCATCAGTGCTGTGAAATGATCGTTCTGACCATTCTCCACGACATACAGCAGGCGGTCAAAGCTGTGTCTACCGTATCGATGCAAGGCGGCTGCTATGTCTCTCGTCAGGTACAGTGTCGTGCCGTCGCTTTTCACGAGGGTGGCTCGTCGATTATTGTCGAGGTTCACAACTTTCCTTCCATCCTCTTCTGATTTTAGTATACCTTTCTCTTCCAGTTGATCTAAAACACTTTTAATTTGTACAGTGCTGTACATCGATTCCCACTCATATTCATCGAAAGTTACTCCTAATCTTTTATAGATCCTTTGTAGCTCATCAACGGTATATTTCCGATAATTTTCCCACTTTTTGATGTCGGCGAAACTCCCTTCTTCCAACGATTTAAATATTTCTCGCGCCTTGGCGCCCAAGGCAGAGTCGTTCTGAGCCGCTTGGTTTGCTGTGACATAAGCTTGGTAGAGCAGCTGGATAGGATTATGTTTGATCATCTCGTCAGTGTAGTTGGACATGTTCAGACCAACTTGCAAAAGACCAAATTGTGTACCCCAGTCTCCGAGGTAGTTGATCCGCACAACTTTCCCGCCCAGGTGCTCATGTAAGTTTGATATGAAGTTGCCAATAATTGTGGAGCGCAAGTGGCCCATGTGAAATGGTTTCGCTATGTTAGGTGAGCTAGAACAAAGAAAATTATCAATATATATATATATATTTGTTCACATTTAATTTAAAATAAATTCAATATATATAAGTCTAGTTTCTCATACCTGTATTCAACAACAATTTTTTCATCAAAAGATGGCAAACGGATTAAGCTATTAGTTTCGTGTCCTTTACTATTATCTAGAATGTCCTCCAAAATGTCTTTCAAAAATCTGTGTTTATTCATCTTAAACACAATTTTCTTCCCATTTCCTTCCCCCAATTCTTGAACATCTGTCACAAAATCTGTCTTGTTGAATACATTTTTTATCTCCGACACACTTAGAAGAGTTTTATTTTCCGAGAGAGACGACTGGAAATGATTATGGAAGATATTAATTGGCATTTGTACTTCAACATCTCCTCCGTTTTTATTGAGACTGATGAATAGTTGTCTTGATAATAGAGAATATGTATTCTTTAAAGATTCATTTCCTCTGATAGCATCTAGTACCTGAAATAAGAATTATAATGTTTTGGAATCATTCTCTTAAAATTTCCTTTATTGCAAGTAGGCCTACTATTTAAAGCGGCATAATCAGGGTTTGATGGGTAGGTTTAGATAAAACATAGCTGAACTCTATGGGATTGTGGTAAAGTGCTCACCCCAAGACACAATGTTCGTGGGTTCAAACCCAAGCGAGGGGAGATTTTTCTTGGGCGATACAAATTCATAGCACATTTCTTCAAAAGAGAAGTAAAGACATTGGTCCCATGTTGACTGTGGCATGAACCCTGGCAAGATTTATTAAACTATTGTTCCTGGTAAAATTGGTAGGCCATTTTCGCTCTCAGAAATTATCATGTGCTGACATAATTAGTTGGTTCAGAAAGTGCATTTTAAAATCCTCAAATAAATTAAATAAAAAAATAATAAAACATAGAACCTACAGTATATAAAATATTTTTTTGTGATCAACATTGTCATAATGTAATTACAATCTGATTCAGATATTAATATACTTTGTTGACATTTAGGGCCTTCATACTTACTATACCTAAAACAATCTTCATAAATTCATAAGTAGGCCTTTCTCAAGTCATGTGATTTGCAGCTACTATCACATTTGATAAAATACCTATGAGATAACACTAATAATTTAGTAAAAATATTATCATTGTTGACTGCAATGAAATATGTTTATATTTTCTGAACGTTTCTTCTTACCTGGTACCAGAAGATAGACTATTTATTATCTTTTTAATTGAAGCCGGTTCTATAAAAACACAATATGTAGGCCTAAAAGAGTTTTAATTGCAGAATAATTGAGAAATGGATTTGAAGGGACATTGTAGACAAGAGCACTAAAAGTACCCATGTCTCAAGAGATTTTCAAAATGCTAATGAGTGGGTCCTTTGGCTAGGTCCTAACAAAAGAAGAGTTCTGTAAAAATTAACATCAAAAGAATTATATAGATGTTAGTTAAAATACAATTCACATAAACTCAAAATAGTGTGAGGATTTTCAATAAAACACATTAACTTTTCTAGATGAGGGCCCCAATCTAACCTAAAGTTACATATTCTTCCCAATTAACATCATATAAAATACTTATTCTTTTTCATCATAAATACTTACTCTTGAACATATATTTATTTTCAATTTGGAGGCCATCTAAAATATAATAATAATTAATTATAAATGTATTTATTTTAATTTCACTTGACCTTAATGTTTTAAATTACTATGAGTTTTTAAATTTTAGATATATTCATAGTTTATACACCTGTATATTCGATTGCTCATTTTTTTTTTACGGAAGTCAAATGAAATCTTCAAATTATATTGAATAAAAATAATACTAATTTAAATATAGTTATAACCAATTAATATATAAAATATATTAAATTCTCATTAATATATTATTCATAATATTTAATAAAACATTTAAAGATTAATTTCACTACTGAGGTTTTTCTTCTCGTGACGTCAACACCTGTCTGCCAGTCGCCATTTTATAATGTTGTAGTGTCGGATGTACAGCTGACCTGTCATTGTGAAGTGGGAATTCGGTGGTGATTAAGTGCGGTGATTTTGGGGTGTTCGCACCCCCGAGTGTTGTACATAGTTCTTATTATTTACCATGAGTGTTAAAATGGCAGGACAGACTATAAACGATAGGCTGCTGGCTGCCAGACATAGTTTAGCCGGCCAAGGTTTAGCCAAATCTGTATGCAAAGCAACGACAGAAGAAATGATAGGTCCAAAAAAGAAACATTTAGATTGTAAGTACATACAATTGCATTAGTTTTCTTTCCCTTTACATCCGTGGATAAGATAAAGTTCGGCTCCTTATGAGCCACGTAGATCTCTAGAAATGGCGGTCATGAAGTTATAAATTTGACCTCACATCACCTTATAGGGCGTTGATCAAACTCCAAAACCATGCCGTTTCATAAAATTAAGTCCTAAATATTAGGCTAAGTTTCATGAATGTTTTTTGTTTGTTTTGTATAACGCCCGTGTTTGATGAATCACTCTTTACTCGGCTCATTTGACGACTGGATCTTTGGTTTCTGTAAGCACAGTTCTAGTCTAAAATAAATATCATGCTTTAGACGAGCTGGTCGTCCCATTTGACGTTCAATGCACGCCCAATATATTAAACCGGGCAACTTTACCAGGCTTTGTGTGTTAAAATGCTGCTCTTTTAATAACCGCCTATATTTTTTCATTAATCAAGTTTTTTATACTTTTTTTAAGACTTATTTGTTAAATGTACTTGGACATGAATACAGAACCAGACATTTGGTTCATTAATTAAGAGTCTGGGACTCAAATCATTAGAAGGGCAAATTTTTCAAGTTCATAATTTCTAGATTGTTAACTGGATTAGAATTTATAGAATTGCAGATGGAGTTTTAGAAATTTGATTAGGCCATGATAAGTCCTTTTCTACTCATATACCCGGGTGTAATAATAATTGAAACACATGAAGAGGTAATTATTGACAAGTCTTGATTGGATTATATTCTTAAATTGGCCATTTAAACTACCTACCATCAACAAAACTTTAATTAAAATGTGTTGGTTCTCATATTTTGTATATAAGCCTCTGATCAGTGTGAACAAATATATGCTGCCATTTTTATCTGCACCATTGTTAGTGACATTATGTAAAAATGGCAAGTGTGTAAACAAGTTTTCTCCTATAGATGAAAGTACTTGGGTTTGGCTGAACTAGTTTGAGAGTATAGTCATATCACTGCTAAAGTTGAACCTATGTCACTAATATTGATCATACTTAGTTGCCTTTATTAAATCTTAAATAGTGTTTGGAATTCACTTAGTTTTTGGGTTGTAAAAGCTACTTAATAGATGTAGGCCCTAACAATGTTCTCTTTAAAAGAAAAGTAATTTGCATAAGGCTATTTATAGAATTTTATATATAAGCTTCCAACTTTATGGAAATTATACATATGACAATATTTGTGAAGTTTTTCAATATAATTAACTAGTAAAGTTAGATTCACACCAAATAACAATTGAAAAAGTTGAGAACTTGAAACCTAAAGTTAATTTTAAAATCAAACATTGTTATTCAAACATGCTCCTTTTTTTTGGTTCTCATACCCCAAGATAAATTATATCTTCAAATTTGTACCCCCAAAATTGTTGGTGTATAGGCCCTAATGCAAGTTATAATATAATATATCTAAAGCCCCACACACAGTCATGTTTAGCTTGCTCCTTAAGTCATTCCTATTAAAATGTCGTTCAATTAAAGGTTTACATAATATTTTTTTTAAATTTCGTGCCAGGATTTACTTGCGCGACAGTCGTATGTATACACAACTATTCTTCACTGCTCCTATTCTCTGCAAGCTGTGACTGGCACACCAATCCAGATTTACACGCGCAAGTACAACTTGCGCGAACGTTTAAATGACGCGCCAAATTATTCGAGCACTCTTAATGTCGTGCAAATAGAACATGCTTCATGCAAACTCGTTAATTTTCATACAAGTATAAACTTTAACTATAAAGCATAAATAATAGCTTCGGCTATTTGAGTCTTAAATATGCGATCCCTTACAATAATTATAATAATGGTACAAGTGGCAGCATGAAGCCAACTACCGAGCTGAGGGTGGCTGCGTTATCTGATAGCTCACATTAGTAGCCGATGATTTCCGCACGTCCATCATAGACTCTGCCTTAAAATATGAGTGAAGAATGACCCTCAACACGGGACGATTCCTGGATAGCTCAATGGTAAGAGCATTGGTGTACTAAGCCAAAGGTCCCGGATTCGATTCTTCCCGTGTCGAGGTGTCATTTTTCAATTTTCAGAATTTCACAATAATGTTGGCATGCCACTAAGACATGAGTATAACCTTCACTTTAACCTCTTATAAAACGGTTGCTCCCAAATCGCATGTTTTTACGTCCAGGGTTATTTGAATCTGATCTTCATTATTCAATGCCAACATGAAACTATGTTTATTTTACGTACCCCAGGTTGAACATACCGGATATATGCATACAAGTGTCTTGAAACGAGGGATACTTATCTAAGACAGACGCTACCCCATTTTATTTTGTAGCCGTTTCTGTGCAATCTATTGTTCTGAGTGATGAAACTAAATCTTATACTACCCTAGTATGAACCTCTGTTACTGAACATTCTCCACTGAAGTATATTTACTGTCAGTGGCTTGGGCCCTTAGGAAGGCTATATTTATAGGAAGTGTACCCGAATGTGTGTGGAAAACTATTTTTAAGAGAATTCACTTTCAGTACACCCGACAGAGATTCGAACCTTGACCCGTCATCGGGAATAGCGCGATGCGGCTACCGAAATGGGTGATGGACAAAATGGTTAGATCTACTTTCACGCGTTCGTAAATGCACGTGGTCACTTTTGATACTCATATTATTAATATCTGTAATATATCACTAATAATCTAGTATAATCGGTTTTAATTTTGTCTGGAAAAAAAAAGTATTTTCTTTAAGATCCTTCTTATTAAAATAGATGTTCATAAGTTTCGGGTGACGTGACCTTGAGCAGGTGTGAATCATTGGGCATGTAGTGGCTTTTATACTCTAATAATTATGGATACTCCCTATTAGCCGCGTTCCTGCCTGGAAGAATAAATGTCGCCCCAAAATCTGAGCGGCTGACTGTCTGATTATAAGCTTTTAAATATTTAGCTAAACTATAGTGTATTTCATTAGGCCTAGCTGCTCTGAATCATTTCGAATACATCCTAGTCTTGAATGAAAATCAAAGGTCATCTCCATGAAAGTATTTTTTCCTCGGACAGTTGTCAACACTGTCTGTTTCTTTCGTCAACGTCCACAATGAAGGACGTCGTAAAACACGAAGACCCTGAACTTATTTCATCTGGATTTTTGGCTCAGAAGTTTTTTTCTTCTTAAAATCCCTCCCATAACACACTTTTAAAATAAAATTACTAGAATGAGAATGATTGTGTAGTTCGTTTGGAACAGGTGACCTGGTGGTCTAGGGGTAAGGTGTCAAGACTCCTGTGCTGGGGGTCCGGGGTTCAATCCTCCGTCCTGGCACAGATTTATCTGATTACCAAACCCTTTCCTTCACCTCTGACAAGACATCTTGTGAATGTGGGGAATGCCAGGCCTTCACCGTGGTTCGGATTCCACGTTAAACTGTAGGTCTTGAAAATTCATCTCACAATCACCCTACCATTACACATTAACGTAAGTGCGTATAACTCGAACGGGTAGTAAGACGCGGTGTTATTATTAATAATAATAATAGTTTGGAACACACTAATGGAGTTTCTGTTAAATATAATGAAAGTCGTTATAAACCAAATCTGTAGGTCGTTACGCCAGCTCTTCGATTCCTGACTTCGTGAATGGCTTAAGTATATTAATCAGTAATAACAAATTTTCTGCAGTAAAATGTTCCTACACTTCATGGGAAGAATCTTTGGCATTGTTAATTTATAATTGAATACATTTCTCTATCCAAATTAAAATATTAGTTGGTTCTAAATAATAAAAAATAAGTATAAACTAAAATAATAAAATGGATTGAATATTTAAGCTATTTTTTTTTTAAGTATCGTGTCTTACTACCTGTTCGGGCTATACACCAATGTACTAATTATACACTAATGGGTTAGTGATTAGGAAGGCTTAATTTAGAGGAAATGCACCATCGTTTGCGTGGAGGAAGGGTGGGAAACCATTTAGGTAAACCATCCAGGGTGGTCCTGACCGGGATCGAACCTTGATCTCCCAGTTGGCGGCAGTCTAGTCCAACATGAGCGTTGCGCGCTAGACCACGCGGCCACCTAAGTGGGTGACAAAGCTATTATATTTGATAATCACGGTTATAGCCGCATCCAGAAATCATATTATTTGAATTGAAAAATGACTCTTGGACATCGGAATCAAACCCGGGACCTTTGACTTAAGTACGCCAATTCTCTAACCACTGGGCCATCATCCTTCACTCATATTTAAATGCAGAGTCTGTGATGGACGTGCGGAAATCTTCGGCTACACATGAATGACCAATTAAGATCATGAGCTATGATACACCGCAACCACAATCGACTGTGCACGGGACGATTCCTGGATAGCTCAGTGGTTATTGGCGTACTGATCCAAAGGTCCCGGCTTAGATCCCCGTATCCGGGTGACATTTTTCAAATTTAAGAATATAAAATTGTGTAAAGCATATGATAATATAAATTTTCATTTCGAAGTTTTGGTGTCAGTAAATTTATCCCTTGACTAGAACATGGTATTAAAAGTCAAGACTATTTGCATATTCACAGGAATGTAGTAAGGAAGAAGGTGGAGTTTAGAATAAATGTACCTGCATTTGCTGTGGGAAGTTATTTAGGAGGCCACCTGGCCGTACCTTGATCGTCAACCAGACGAGATTTGCTCTTTAATCCATGTGCTAAATTAAAGGCTTGGAGGTTGAGTCTTTGTTAATTTTCCATATAAGTTATCAGCTAATAGATTATGCCGATTGAATGGTCTAAGCATTAGAGATAAACTTGACTGCCGTTGACAGGGAGATCGGGGTTGGAATCCCGGTAGGGTGTCATGAGTGTGGTTTTTACTAAATGGTTTTCCACTAACTACACGCAAATGCGGCTACATATAGTTTATATCAGCCTTTCATCCCTAGCACAGCGTGATTAGCTAGTAGTAGTATAACTCCATATTGGTAGTAATACGCGGTTACAAACAAAAAAAGAAAAGTGACTTAACACGTATTACATGATAAAATAAATAGTTTAAATCAACGAATAATTCTTTCATTTAATTTAATCATGTTGGTTTGGCCGTGACAATTAAAAAAGTTAATAAAAAGGCCTTGAATTTGTTGTTTTGTGTCGAATAACAGTTTGATGGATGTATTTTTAAAGCTATGGTGGGGGATCCCCCTCAATTTTGCGTCATAGACATTGTTAAGGTGTTGCTTTTTTACCCCCTTTAATTCCTCTGGGATTTCGGCCCAACTTGTGCCACAGTCATGCGCGCGTGTNGTGTTTGTTGGGGGGGGGGGGGGGGTTTCCCTCGATCGATTCCTCTGTCTGCCGCTACCGCACGTTCAAAGGGGACTGCGTGACGCTGATCTTGGACCGCCGACGGGTCTGGGTTCGACCCTTCGACCGGTTGCATTGAAAGTTTTGATTTGTTGGAAAGGATTTTTTTTTATAAAATACTATCTTTTTGTTTGCTGTTAATATTTATTTCCGACACATTAGCTTATTTGGTAGCGCGTCTGTCTTCTGAGCTAAGGGTCCTGGACTCGATTCCTGGCACGGCCGAGGAATTTCGTCAGTGAATTGTGGGTTTCCCCGGTTTCATAGTGATAAATTAACGGCCGGGGGTTGGATGTGGTGTCTGTTATAGATTTAAGTTTGTAAGTCGTGTGCTGATATAAAGTTGGTTCAGAAAATTAAATTAAAATAAATATATTACATTTTATCCATAGACTACTATGTGCTATTTTTAAGGTATTGATGATATCTATGAAAGATAATAGCAGATCACATGACTAGATGTATGTATTTTTTTAAATTTATTTATATAGCACCTTTTCGGTTTGTACCCTTAAGTACTAATTACGCTAATGAATTAGGATTTGGGAAAGCTAAATTTAGAGGAAGTGAACCCGCATTTGCATTAAGGAAGAGTGGTAAACCATTTAGGAAAAAAACTATCCCCAGTTCACCTGACCGAGGTTGGAACCTCCTAGGCAGTCTAGCTCAACACGAAACTAGTTCGTTAGCCAATTATGCCACCGAGGCGGGTATGGATTTATGAAAATTGATTAAAGGCAAGATTCCCTCGGCGCGACTCGCGTCTGCGACCGCAGACGTAGCGTGGTGAGACGCAGACGCGAGATACAGTCCGTCCCTTGGTCGCCAGTCGTGGGTAATTTTATGCGTAGTACAGATAGTTTCTCAGTTATAAGTGTTTCACTTGTGTTTTATTTAATTTTCCATTTTATTTTATTTTTAAATAATATAAAGAAAATAAATACTACAAAACAATTTTTGAAATTATGGTATTCCTGAAAATGTTGTAAAATAGATAAAAAATTAAAATTTGATGGACCAAAACTATTCCGGAGATCTCTTTCCGTGTGTTGTCCTTCACATGTTGGTCCCGGTACACTGGCGAAGATATTTCAAAAATTGAGGGCTGCTTTGCCACCTCTTGTATTAAATTCTCCTTCTTTTCCGTGGAGAAATCATGGACCCTTTTCAAAATCAGCCCAATCAAACACACAACTAAATACAACTCTACTAAAACACACGCTTTCTCGGTTGTGGACGCAGACGCAATGTAGAGACGCTGGACGTGGACTCTGGTCGCAGTCGCCTCGAAGGAACTGGCCACATTACAAACTATGAAAACCAGACGCGAGACGCGCTAAGGGACCTTTAGTAAGTTCACTTTCATACCTGTGAAACATTTCTTTTTGAGATATTGTTTGTCTAGCCAGCGGCACTAGCTGTCACTTACATAATACAAATCTTTCAGCTGCCGGTGCGGCTCGTGGATTCCCCCTCCCCGTCAACCCGCTTCGGTGGCGCTCTGTCTAAACCCTGAGCTGTCACTCTGGCCAATGACGGGGAGATTGAGGTTCGTATCCCGGTTGGATGGTTTTCCTCTTCCACGCAAATGTGGATACACTTCTTCAAAATTAAACCATACACACATTCGCGTAGTTAGGTCTAAATATGTGTGCAACTTGAACGGGCAATAAGACCGCGCGATGCAAATTAGTGTTATTTTTATGTTTATTGATAATATTGATCAAAAGTGACAGTTGAAGAATACATGACTTGACGTATGAATACGTTAAAGTATACCTGGTAGCTTTTCTGGCTGTCAGATAAGATTCTTCCTGTGGACTTAAGGTGGGCTTGAAGGGAACGCGAACCGAGGGAAGTGATTTTGCAATTTTTTTTATCAAAAACTTATTTTTGACTAAAACTCAAATATTGCTCCAGTAGAAAAAAAAAGTTTAATTTTCTACGCATGGGGATATCAACAGTTGTTGAATATCTGTCGGGTAAAATGACACTAGATGAGAAACTTTTTAAAAGAAGAGAAAAGGTCATTAAATTCCAGAACATCCTTCACAGATATTCAACAACTGTTTGTATCACCATGTGAAGAAAATTAAACTCTGTTTCTAGTAGAGCAATATTTTATTTATTTTGGGCAAACTGTGTTTAATTATAAAAATAACAAAAATACAGCCCTGAACTCGCGTTTCACACTCATCTTGAAATAAGATTTTTTGGGTCCGTGGTTCAATCCTCGGTCCCGGCACATATTTAGCTGATTATCAAACCCTTCCTTCACCTCTGACAAGACGTGTATTAATCACAACTTGTGAATGTGGGGGATACCAGGCCTCCACCGTGGTTCGGATTCCATGTTAAACTGTAGGTCCTCCATTTCATCTCACAATCGCCCTACCATTACACATTAGCGTAAGTGCATATAACCCAAATGGGTAGTAAGAGGCGGTACTAATAATAATAATTAAGATTTTCATAAGGAGCCCTTTATTTGAAAACTGTTAAGTCATGCTGCCACACTGGCGAAAGAATGTTACAAATGCGTTTACATTCTTATTCCGTTTAGTTAATGGTGTAAAGAAAAATTCCACATTAATGCATAGTGAAGTATTAAACAGTTTTTGGAAAACTTTTTATATTAAATTTTTAATTAATAAAATCAGATATATTTCTAGAGTAAAAATGTTAGTGAATTTCTAACGGCGCGCGGTCTTATCAGTCCCTGCATCCTTGGTTCGGATCCTAACCGGTTTAGTAGCCTATACGACCTGATCACCCTGGATTTACGCGAGTCAGTTTATATCTCGGTAATAGATTGAAATATTTAAGTATATTAGGTTCTGGTGCCATGTTCCCTACCAACTGATTACTGGTTTTGATTTAAATTAAAACCCGCCTCGGTGGCGTAGTTAGCTAACGCGTTAGTCGTGTTGAGTAAGACCACCGAGGACGGGGAGATAGAGGTTCGAATCTCGGTCGGGTGAACTGGGGGTGGTTTTTTTCTAAATGGTTTTCCACTCTCCCTCCATGCAAATACGAGTTCACTTCCTCTAAATTCAACCTCCCCAATTCCTAATCCATTAGTGTGATTAGTACTTAGGCGTATAACCCGAACGGGTAGTAAGACTTGGTGCAAAATAATAATAATTTAAATTTTAAAGATCACAAATTAATATTTAAGATTAATTTATTTCACGCTTTGGTTCTGGTTACTAAAGAATGAGCAATGTAAGTTGGTTTGTAGTGACTGCGTGAGTGTGTAACACGTCCGATCTCTATGATGGAAAAACACTCTGAGATAGCACCAATGGATGCTGCAAGGGCTTTCTTGTAACCCTCACCGCGTCCTTTCGGACGATTTCCATTCTTAGCGAGAAATCGGTCAAGGTCGCTTTCATTCTCACTTAAAGCTGTTACTCAATTTGGGGAGATCTTTTACAATTTTTCCTGTTCCTTACTGCTAGTTTTTAAGAACTGTATATTACAAAAAAAAACGCAACTTATTGTACACTTATTTTAGAAAGTGGGACCAGGGGACGTCTTTCATAAAACTCGTAAATTCTGCTAAAATTAATATGAAATGTACTATATTATGCTTTAACTTTAATTGTTTGTGTCGAAAATGGGCTACCTATAAAAATCTTGGTTTAGCTTGTAAGTAGTGTTTTAATGTGACCGGAGTTTTAGAAATTGCTCGTTAAAAACCATTTGCAGAGGAATCACTCTCGTTCACTAAATGAAACGAAACCTCGCCAAACATTATAAAGTCTAAAACTTTATCAGCTGGAATAAAGTTAAAAAAAAAAAATGAACTAGTTTCTTGTTGAAAGCCAATAGGCCGCTATAATTGATGAACCCGATCCGAGGTCTCTTCTCTGACACTAAACTCGTCCAATTATTATAAATGGGACGTGCTACGATAACTGTTTCTTGTTGCAACACTTCACTTTTAATTGATTGATATTGTTTCTGAGTGTCAAGTGTTTAACTTTCTTTGATTTATCCATTTATCAGCCCGTCTCACTCTCCCGATACTACGTGGTATAGTGGTTATTGCACTTGGCTAAAAGTCTAAGGGTTCTGGACTCGATTCCCGATGGGTTTTTTTTTGTACCGAAAGAGGAATTATCCCAACGGTCATCAGGGTCTGATGAATTGGTCTTAAGTTAGGTTTAATATCATTACT
>CABFVZ010001415.1:11402-25252 GCA_902151445.1 Timema monikensis | reverse complement strand
GTGTAGGAAACACGAATTAAGGCCACTTCATTTGCAGAATTTGTATAAAAACTTGTTTTGACAAAATAAATTTAATATTGATTGCTCCAGTAAGAACGAAGGTTAATTTTCTTCCCTCGGTGATGTCAACAGTTGTTGAATATCTGTTTATGGGCATAACGGCATTAGATAAGAAACTTTTTAAATGGGAAAAAGTCATTAAATTCTAGGACACTATTGACAGATATTCAGCAACTGCTAATATCAGCGTATGAAGAAAATTGAACTGTTTCTAATGTAGCAATATTTTATTTGTTATAGCCAAAAAAAGTTGTGCTATAAAATGACACAAATACTGGCCTTTTCTCACGTTCACTATATGCATACCCACCTTAAACGTTTTTAGTTGTGAGATAAGGTCCTTTATCTGAAGATAACTCTGTATCAAAGTCCAGGGTAATATCTTGATAATCGTGGAATTTGATCAGGACTTTTTTCCTCAAGGCGGCCACCTTGGTCAGCGAGAAAGTATCACTCTGTCAGGCCACGTGGCTTAAGGTGCGGCAGAAGGGAGCGCGAGTAATTTTAGTTTTTATAGCATTATATTTTTTTGGTCATAATAAATCAAATATTTCTCCAGTAGCAACATAGAGTTTAGTTTTCTGCACATGCTAATATCAACAGATCTTGAATATCTGTCATGGGTGTCCTGGAATTTTGTCAAAACTTTTAAATAAAGAAAGTTTTGACAAAATTCCAGGACACCTTTGACAGATATTCAAGATCTGTTGATATTAGCATGTGCATAAAACTAAACTTTGTTGCTAATGGAGAAATATTATATCTATTTTTGACAACACATTTCTATTCTATAAAAACTGTATAAATACTTGCGCACCCTTCTGCCCCACCTTAAATAAAATACATTGGTCTGTGTCGTTCTCTGGAACTACTTCTTTATTTTGTCTAAGCTTAACTCCTTTTCGACCTTCATTTAGAAACCACCATTTGTCATATCAATAAGAGGAAAAAGAAAACTAAGAAACTTCTTAACTCAAGGTAAAGAGGCTCGCTGATAATTCTATCAAGTCATTGTTTGAGGATGGCTAAATCTAAAGCTATTTTTCACAGCTCCGTGAATTATGCTTAAAAAGTCGTTGAAAACTGTCGCATTTTCACATATTTTTTCTATTAATAAAACTTGAAATATAGTGTGTTATGGGGGAAAAAAAGCCCTGTGAGCTTGATTAGACTTAATTTTGGCATGGACCATATTTTCTAATAAAGAATCTTAAATAGTAATATTAAGTTAGGGCTTAACTAACCTCCTAATCTAAAGTTCATATTGAACTAATATGTTCATTATAAATACTAAAAAACTGTTACCTTGTATAGAAAATTAGACCGAACTTAACTGAATAACCCGCCTCGGTGGCGTAGCTAGCTAAAGCGCTAGTCGTGTTGAGCTAAACTGCCGAGGACAGAGAGATTGAGCTTTGAATCTCGGTCAGGTGAACTGGGGTGGTTTTCCTTAAAATATTCTCCACTCTCCCTCCACGCAAATGCACTTCCTCTAAATTCAAACCCGCCTCGGTGGCGTAGTTGGCTAACGCGCTTGTCGTGTAGAGCTCGACTGCTGAGGACGGGGAGATCGAGGTTCGAATCTCGGTCGGGTGAACTGGGGGTGGTTTTTCCTAAATGGTTTTCCACTCTCTCTCTCTCCACGCAAATGCGGGCTCACTTCCTCTAATACAACCTTCCCAATTCCTAATCCATTAGCGTGATTAGTACTTAAAGCGTATAACCCGAACGGTTAGTAAGACGTGGTGCTAAATATATCTAAATTCAACCTTACGATTTCTAATCCATTAGCGTAATTAGTACTTAAGTGTATAACACGAACGTCTAGTAAGACACGGTGCTAAATAAAATAAATAATAAAACTACTGAACAAATCTTTTATATTATATTTTGACTTTTTTTTTGCTTTAAAAAGTGAAAAAATACTGACCCTACCTAGTTTTCTCATCCATCTCACCTTGACATTGATTTCTTTCAACCCATTTTCATTTGTAATGTTTTGTTTCGTAATCTCCCCAGGTAGTTGTTTAACCTTGTTCTTTGATAGTGTTATCTCTTTTTCCCACTTTTACTTTCTAATCGGCGCTTGTCAGACCTCATGTGTGGTCTCTTATTTGCTTTTGCGGCTTCTAATTTATATTCAGACACACCTAAATATCGCGAGACGTGTTTTTGACCAATATTTACTTAATCACATTAAAATTATTTTTCCACCATCGCGTCTTACTACCCTATTGAGTTATACGCTAATGTTCTATCCTCAGTGCACCTGGCCGGGTTCGAACCCAGATCTCCCCGTCTAAAGTAGTCTAGTCTAACACTAGAGTAGTGCATTAGTTAAACTAGTTAAAAATAAACTCGACACGGGAATCTAACCCGGGACCTTTGACAGTCTTAGAGCATGAGTGAGCTAAGCCAAAGGTCCCGGGTTCGATCCCCATGTCCAGGTGTGGGTTTTCAACTAATTTTAATTAATTAGATGCACTGAAGCATTATTTTGAGTTTTTTATTTCTTTTTTTACATAAGCTCTCAAATTAAGGGTAGTTTGTTGAACGTGATTTTTCAGAATCTCAAATGTTTCTAAAATGGTTTATATAGAAAGTTTTGAAGGGCACTCAAACTATTATGGGGCAGGTGACCTGGTGGTCTAGGGGTAAGGTGTCAGACTTCTGTGCTGGCGGCCGGGGTTCAATCGTCAGTCCTGGGACAGATTTATCTGATTTCCAAACCCTTCCTTCACCTCTGACAAGATATCTTGTGAATGTGGGGAATGCCAGGCCTCCTCCCGTGGTTCGGATTCCACGTTAAACTGTAGGTCCTTCATTTCATCTCACAATCACCCAACCATTACACATTAGCGTAAGTGCGTATAACCCAAATAGGTAGTAAAACGAGGTGCTAATAATAATAATAATAATAATAATAATAATAATAATAATTATGGGGCAACCCAAATACACTTTTATTTTTCGTAAAAATTCACAAAAAAATAAATGTTGGTGATGGGAGGGGGGTGGGGGGGGGGTTGAAGCTCCCCTCATAACNGGGGGGGGGGGGGGGGGGTTGAAGCTCCCCTCATAACCATTTATGGGTGCCCATGGCGAATAAGTATGTCTGTAAGTCGAAGATTTTGTTCCTACCACCACGTCGACGGTGATGTATTTTCTCTGTCCGCTCTTGTCTCGTCGACCTATTGTTACGACGGCGTCCTTGTACGTTCGTTAGTCCCTCGGGGGAGGGGGTTGTGAGGGGAAGGGGACACATGTCCGTTCAACGGGAAGCAGGAGACGTCCAGACTTCGGAGAGCTTAAATCAGCTCCACGTATCAACTCCGTCGTCCTCAGATCCTGAAGACTGTGCTTATAATTATTTTAGGTATTTAAGAGCATCACATGTCAATCAACTCTGTTACAGTCGGTTATAAATAATATATTCACACGAACACTATTGCATGTGAATACTCTTTGATAAAACATTAATGTAAATAAGGTGTTAGTAGAATTTTCTAATATTGAATATTGATGCGATATTAAAAGGTATTTGGATTAAAAAAAACTGCATTGTAAAGACAGTTTTTGCCCCATTTTAGAATGGCTTAAGAGATAAACATTGTGCACCAATCTTTCTTTCATAACAGGGACATACTGTTGTTATTAACAAGAAAAATTGTCGCTTTGTCCTCCATCGTCACCCCGGAAAATGTCTAGTAATCATTCAAATACAAATGCACTGCACACATTTCTGACATATCTTAACTAATTAGTATCTTCTTTTACCTTTTACTCTAATACCTCGCGCGAGCTATGATGCTAACATGCCTTTTCAGAACATAAGTTACTGCTAAGTGATTATATCAGCAAATGACCTATAAACCAAATTAAACCTAGAATAGACACAACAACCAGCCCCCCTTACCCCCCCAGCCGTTAATTAATCAATGTTGAAAGGTTAAATCCATAGTTTGTAATGATATGGAATTATACATATCAATAATTTATTATTTAAATCTAAATTCAAAATTACGATATTTAATATTCGAGCGGGTAGTAAGATTTATTTGTGTAGAACTGTCGAGTTGTAAGGTGTGGTGAAATCCTTCTACGTCTCTATTTAAAAAGACAACGCACTTTCCGTGGAAAGAGACGCACCTGGATGACCTCACCCCTTTTCTTCTAGGAAGCTTCGAGAAGGAAATATCGCTTGATATACCCCTTCAAATGCGCACATCTACTCACTGTTGGTGATCCTTCCTTCTCGACAAGAACACGTATAGCTAAGATTCATTTAACGCAATAGTCGGGCTTTTATCAAATATAAAATACGTGTGCTATCTAGTTAAAAGTAAACAGTTCATTCATTTAAAATTAAAATAAGACTATAAAAAAGAAATATCAGAAATTTTCATTTATAGAATAATACCAGTAATTATGCAATAATATCACCCTTACGATACGTATAGACATTTCTTATCAGACTAGCGTTTTAATTATTACTAGTTCACCAATCATACAATTTTCGCCCATGCTTAGAATCGAACTCGGAGACACCTTAAGCTCAATAGGAAGACACGGTATCGACTAAGCTGAGGTTGTTGGGTGAGTTTCGTCCTAGGCAGGAAGTCGCTAGGTCTGTAAGAGAAAGTTAGAGAACATCTAGTAATGTGCTGAAATCTGAGCAATCGTGACCTCGGATTACCCTCACTAGCTTACCTTTCATGCAGATTATAAAATATGGCCATAGTGTAAAACTTCCAAGTAAGAACTTTCAGGGTAAAAGGAGTGTAAATATTTTGTCTTTTATTGTCTGTGACAATTTTCTTAAATAGCCACCCCTTGATAAGTTATTTAAAAAAAAAACTAACGTGATTTTGATAGTGATATAAAACACTTCAGATATATATTTAAAATCTCAATAGCCATCTAATTTTTGCTTTAAATATTTTCAAAAATTAGTAGACCAAAATTTACCCTTAAATAATTTGAAGGAGGTTTGTAGTCAGGTTAAGGATTGGAAGGCGAGGATCTGGTGGCCATGGACTTTCGGGTTAAGGTGATGAGTTAATTCGAGAGCTGGAATAAAACACTTATAAAAACACCTCCGAAGTATGGTTATTTATATATATATAAATATAAATAAATAAATAAACACTTTCGAAGTATGGTTTTATATATATATATAAATATAAATAAATAAACACTTTCGAAGTATGGTTTTATATATAGGTTTGAACGAAATCAATATAACATTTGCGGTTGTAACCCTAAATACACACATTGAGATTGTAAAACGAACTTTATTTTTGTGTTCGTGGGCAAATAAAACTTAATAAAGATTCATCATAATCTCGTGGTGTAAGGATTTCAAGAATTTTCTACTGTCTGTATTCAATAGGAGGGAGTGGTGGAGGGGGGGGTTGATAGCTTTGGAAACATTCTGACCAAGTTATAACGTTCACGTCTAACATGCCCTATTCGTCAAACTTTTGTATTCAATTATCGTACTTTTCACTTTAGATGAGGTTGAATCTCACTCCTATGATGTTTATTTTAGGAATTTGGTTTAGTAAGTTCCCAAGCTAAGTGATTTCATCATGAATGCACTATTTATTGAGTTAAACCACACTTTTATAATTAAAAATTTGACATTACACTGACACAGATCCTACTTGTATGGCAAATCGACGTGGTCTCTCTTCGTAGAAGCTTCTCCAACACCTAATATTCGACCTACCCCTTGCTTCTGGGACCCGTTCTCTTTAGTGTTAAACTAACTAATAAGAGATCTTTTGTCAGTTTGATGTTATGAGAGCTAGCTTATTGGTGGTTCAACATCTGTTTGGACTGAAACCTAGCCAGCTCACCGCCGCACGTTTTAACACGGAACGGAATAAATTGGCCAAAGAGTGGTGTAATACGTATTATATTTAAATTTACTTTTGAAAATCTCTTATGAACCATAGCATACTAAAATAAATAATAATTAAATAAAATTGCATTAATAATAAAGATATAACTTGAATTTAGAATCCTGTACTGAAAATAAAATCGTTCAAATTTGCCTAGTCATCCATGGATGAAGCATGTAAGTAAATTTACATACTGTTCTTTAAAAATATACTTCATCCACGACTCTTCAAATAGTTGAGAGAGAGGCCCAAAACATGGTCATTAAATAAAAAACCCTCTTCTGCTGTTAATAACCACAAGAAGGATCTTAGACCGCACCGCTGAACATGTGTTCAAGGAATCAAGTCTGGTCTGGCTTTCCGTTGACTGTCAGATCGGGGTTCACATCCCGGTGTTGTGAGGGTGAATGTGGGTGCTTTTTTGATCGATTAAGAGCCTCACGGCCTCTACTAAGAGTGTGGATATGGTGATAGCCGGGGAAGGAAGAGAGTAAGTACCTTGACCTTATTTAATCCTGCATACTACCCATTTATTTGAAAACTTGTCAACTTCTGTGGTCTTGTGGTAAAGTTCTCGGGTTCAAACCCAAGCAGAACGATGTATTTTTCTTGACCGATAAAAATAGGTCGTACAACTTCCTTCGGAGGGGAAGTAAAGCCGTAGGTCTCATGTTTATTGTGGCGTGTAAAATACCTTTCACGACAAAATTGATTGGCCCCTTTGCTCTCACTCAGAGAAATTTGTGTGTGCTAATATAATCACTTGGTTCAGAAAATGCACGTTAAATACCTCAAATAAAAAAGAATTGAAAATTTTCCGGAACGCCAAATAAAAGATCTTGTTTGAGGACGGAAGAAAAAATATTTTGAAAACACGTTCATTGTACCCGGTCGGGCTCAAACTGTGACCTCAGCTCCACCATCTTTGGGGACGCGCGTGCTATCTGTGTGCACACTTCCTGTCTGTCCGTGCACCGCCGGAAGTGGGGTTATATCAGTTGGACACCGCACGGAGCATGTGGGCCAGTGGCGGCCGGTGGAAGGTTGTAACAGGGCACCTGGACCTGCCGGAACTACTTTCATCTATCTTTTCTGTCTTTCCCTCCCCTCTATTTTAAAATATTTCCTCTATTCTCTCCCCTCTATTTTAAAATCTTTCCTCTGCTTTTGGTTACTTTATTCGGTCTTTGGGGAGTAATCATTTTTGCCCTCTTCTAGATCTATTTCACTTCTCTTATATTTTAGAATATGATACTGTTTGAAAAAAAATGCAAATAGATTCTCAATCTAAAGGCATTGAGTTAAATATATTTTATAGGTGTCACAATTTGGTCATAATCTACCCGGCTTTGTTGTCCGAATAATTAACACAACCACAAACTATTAAANGGGGGGGGTGTCTTTAAGAACCCCAACTTCCCTTCCTCCGGCCAAGGCCTTTCTCTCTACCTATTTTATATTTTCCCCCCTTTTTGCTCTTCTTTATTCTCGCCTTTCCTCCCTTTCCTTCCGCTCGATCTTTTATACTTCCTCTGTAAAATATGAGTAGGACAAAGAAAGTGTCTTAGACCTATTTATATATTATTATTAATAATGTACGGTAGGAAGTTGTTTGGCGAAGCTACAAAACGGATAGTTTTCACTTGTTACTGCCCTTCATTACATTGCTCCTTCGTACGTCTTTTACAATAGACTAGAGCTCTTCCTGCTGCGCCTCCCATTGGCAATCTCGGTGAAATGAGAGCCGCCCGTTCGTGTCCCTTGCCTGTTGGTTACGCAACTCGATGCAGTCTCGCACTGTCTGCAACCATGGCAGAGAAAGTTTGCGGAAGATGACATGCGGTAACGTTTCGTCATCGCCATGTGTGGCTTCACATCCTCCATACGAGGTTCTCGTGTTACCTGGTCTCAGACACTGGGCGAGCTGCCAGCACCACGCGGACTGAATATCTGGTTTACCAGGTGAGGGAAGGTCGGGGGGGCTCGAACCCAGGCAGGCTCTATCGGGGCTGGTTTAGATCAGTCACGGGCCAGTACGCGAACCGGACAACATCGGAAACGCACAGGAGAAAAACCATTGCATTGTAAACAATCCCCTTACTCGTACAATCATTACCTACTCTTTGGCATTATACACTAAGTTCATTGGTGTACTTAAACAATTACGCCCTATCCATATCTTGAGCTGGTTCTATCCAATCCACCACATTACACCCTATCCATATCTTAAGCTAGCTATTCCACCCCATCACACCCTATCCTTATCTTGAACTAGTTCAATCCACCTTATTACACCCTATCCATATCTCGAGCCAGTTCTATCCAATCCACCACATTATATATTATCTCTTTCGGGTATATTCTAATGTTATCCTCCCATCTGCGTCTTCCCAATGGTCTCTTGCCATTGGGTTTGTCAATCAATACTCTGGACATAGTTCTTTAATCTCCTATTTGCGTTTCATGTCCTGCCCGCCGTAATTAGCTATATTTGTGTTGTATTGTGATTATGGGGTATGTAACTCATCAGTATGTAACCACCTCTACTCTCCAGTATCCTCCCTTTTTGGACCAAATATCTTCCTAAGCTTTTTGCTTTCAAACATCCTAAATATATTTTGTCATAAGGCAAGAGACCACGTTTCACACCCATAGAGAACAACCGATAAAACTTTTGTTTAGTATATTATGATTTTTTACCTTTTCAATAATTCATTAATAACATAAAACTACAATAATTATGCTAATTGTTACTATGAGGGGTTCAGACTATAAACCATGGTGCGCTTTTGATGTCTCTTTACGTTGTGAGCCCCTGATATACTCCAAAGGAGGTACACTAGTTCAGTCTGTACGTAGCCGACACGAAAACATGTTTGTAACAGACAGTACATCCTATTCGCACCTCCTTGTTCAAACAAACCACAGGGTACACTTTTAGCCGAAATGTGTCTTTGTTGAAACCTTATCTCAGGACTAAAGTCACGAGCAGACGGTATGCCTCGTCGCCTTTACGTCAGTGTTACCAATCTATTACCAAAATACCACCACAAGTGATGAAAACCCTATAACTTCCAACTAGTTTAAAACTAAATGAAGCAACATTTTCTCAAAGTTTGATTAATTTTTTTTTACTGGCGAGAAGGTCGTGTGTTCTAACGCGTCACTTCAGTGTAAGACTGAATTCTCGGTGATGGATAGATCGGGATTTGAATTCCTGTCTGGTAATTTTGAGGTGGTTTTCCCCTAAATGTTTTTACTCTCAAGACAATTCCATCTAAGTTTCCACGAGTTAAGCCAGTAAAACTTTTAAAATTTATATGGATTTTAATCAATTAAATTTACCTAAATGTATTAATGATTGTAATAAAGATAGTTAATTAAATTTAGGAGTACAATCTATTATATTGATTTCAAACCCTTTAAAATTAATTTATAGGGATTTAAATCAATTAATATTTATCTAAGTGTGTGTGATTGTTTTAGAGGTAATGAATTAAATCTAGTTCGAGCGTCCAGTTTCTTAATTTATTTTTTTCCTCTAAACATCACATTTTGTTTGATCTTTTAGTAATTTCTATTAAACTAAAATTCGTAACCTACATATTATTTTGAACCCGCAACCTAACCCATCCCGCAAGTTATCCTGACAACTCAAGCCCAAATGGGGTAGGTCGAGACAGAATATACTTTTAATAATAAAGTGCTAAAAACTAATTTATAATATCCACAAATGTTGGCACTGTTTACTCCAACAGATGGTAGCCGCTAGTTTGAGATAGCTGGCTTGCGGGCGGACTCGAGCAAGTTTTTGTTATATAACACGAACTCGTAACAAAACGAGGCGAAAATGGTTAAAAAAAAAGGGTGTGTGGGTTAAGTAGAACACCACAGTATAAAATTAAGTTAACGGCTACTTCAAATTGCAATCCGTCCAAACTCTAAATATTGTCGTAAATTGGTACTAACTGTTATATCAATCAAGAGAGAACAATTCTCACCTCAAGTAATTAGTACTTTAAAATACCATTAGAAAAGAGCAAATGAGTCACTAATACCAAACTAGATTTCCATTTTTACCTCTCAAATTACTTTAAAATCAAGAAAACTTGATTAAAACACTAAAAGCAATTTTTCCTCTATGTGAAAAAAATCTAGTAACTCAGCTAGCCACTAGTAATTGATTTAGCCACCGGACGCACCTCGTCACCCCAGAATGCAAGTGTTCTATCTCCAAAATTGTTAAATTTGAGATATTTGGTGTTTATTTTTATTTAGAATGCGGTGAAATTGAGACTACTATATAATTACTTAAGAAGATACAAACTCGAGTTGTCATCTAGTGACATTGGTTTAGTACACAAGGTGCTCTTTTACACAAGTAAAAAATTGGACATAGAACACTTTCACTCTCGGGTGACGACCTTTTCAAAAGTTAGATATAGTGGAAAAAGAACAAAGTTGGCAACATTAATCCAGACCACAGAATACAGTCTTATGGTTCTTAGGCGCGAATTGGTTACACCACGCCGATAATACGGTGCTCGTATATTATGTCTTACTAAACCATCCTAGATCGCGCATTGCATCAAAAATATTAAAACTTGTTAAAGTTTAATTTTCTTCATTCTTTATTTTATAACACCGAAATTGAGATAAGTTTTTAATTGAGATTAACCTTATTTTTTTTCAGATTTATTTTTAAAAAACGGCCAACCTGTTTAACTGGTCTCACTTCCACTGTTTAAAAAAAAATTAAAATACGTAAAACCTCACTAAGACGCAATGTCTGGTTTTAGCTGTATTGCCTACCTAAAGTTCGTTCACGATAGGTTTTTACCTGAATGACAGTTCGAAAATCATGTGTAGGTTTTGGGTTGCCAACACTTGTAAAAGATCACTGTTTTGTTATAAACGTAAAGATCTTTAATTACCTGTTATATATTACATTTAAAATAACGTAAACTTAAGTTTTCTCATACTATTTCATTTTTTAAATAATTTCTTTTTGTCCAAACCGAAACAATATTTTAAACATAATTAAAAGTACTTAATCATCGTTTTGGAATGTTATCTATAATGTATAATATAGTGCACACACATTTTAATACAGGCATGTATTTAGTTGTATTTTTTTTACATACAATAAATGATTTTATGATTATTTTATCGTATTTTGAAATATTTAGCCGAATAAAATATTTTCATCAACTGCGTGTCTGCATCATTGTAAAAAACTTGTTTACCGTTATGTTCAACCATATGGTTTAAATTCGTCAGTCGCCATTTTGAAGCTATGTTCGTTAGAAGTTTTTGTTAGTGGTGTGAATTTTTTTTAAAGAAAACTATAAATAAACTTTGTGTCCGTCCTCAAATAAATATATAAGTAATGTTGGCCTAAATTACTGTGGTTAACTATCACATTAATATATTACCATCTGTTTTCATTACAGTCATCCAAAGTGATGTCGGCTGTTGGCGTAGTGATATATTAGGGATTACTTCTAGTAACATTTCAAGCGGTCATTCAGCTAAACCTAGGTTGTGAATGAATTATAAGCTAGGTGTTATCTATGGGGTGAGACGGGCTCTTTAAATTAAGACATTGCTCAATATTAAACACCTGATTCTACTGCCAGGACTGGTCGACTAAATCTGTAGTTGACCTCCAACTACGTTTATGGTGTCTGGAATCTACAGTTGTAGGTGATTGTTCACCCTTCCGTGCATATTGACCCCCTTGACACACAGCCATATGTGACGTCCTGGTTGTCTGACGGAAATACTAAGCCGTTGACGCACATGGTAGTCTAAATAGTCACTTACCTAGGGTCGTTAAAAATCACTCGTTATAATTCACTCGTTGGTATTTTCTATTACAATGTCAGTTCTGACTTCAAAACCTCTGAATCCTCTGGGATGACTATGACAACAGCAGATGACTGCAGAAAGCAAACGCTAAACAGGCGTACTATCCATTCACGGTAGGAGTACTCTCTTTAAAGGTCTTTTTTCCTACCAATATTCTACTATATAATAGATTTCTGGTAGGGAAAAAGGCCTTTCAGTAAATAATTCCTTCGGTGAACGGACTTTACTAAAAACTCAACGCCAGGCTAGGTTCCTGATCACTGTCTTGACGATAAAATCGTAACTCTAAGCGATGCATGTTTTTAAAAACTTCTTGATACATGTACTGTACTGCACTCATGTACATAACTTAACTGTCTTAACAAATTTGTAACTAAAATAAACTCTAGGGCCTATATTTTGAAAAAAAATTAAGCTTATAAATCACTGGATATGTTACTGTTGCGAGCGGCAGTCTAATGTCGCTGAAGTGATGTATAAATTACTGTGGTAAAAAAAACTTTAATAAAATAAATCTATTTTTGATTAGAGAAATAATACAGTTAGTCAAATATAATTAGTTACAACAGCTCTTAGATTGATTATTAGCACCGCATCTTACTACCCGTTCGGGTTATACGCACTTAAGCTAACGTGTTATGGTAGGGTGATTTTGAGATTAAATTGAGGACCTACAGTTTAACGTGGGATCCGAACCACGGTGGAGGCCTGGCATTCCCCAAATTCCCAAGTTGTGATTAATAAAAGTCTTGTCAGAGGTGAAGGAAGCGTTTGGTAATCAGATAAATCTGTGCCGGGACCGAGGATTGAACCTCGGACCCCAGCATAGAAGTCTGACACCTTACCCCTAGACCACCAGGTCATCTCTTAGATTGATAGTTTGTGGAGTGCAAGGTGAAGCTAGACCGTTTGCCTATCGTAGTCCATCCTAACGACCACCCGTACCACTGATGTAGTTGTAGATATTAGGACACACAAAAGGTGACACGATGGAGCTGAAGGGTAAATGTTGGGTGGGAACCACTTCCTTCAGAAATGCAATGAATGCAGTACACTAAATAAATCCGATGCTTGCGATGCTTACCTTTAGGCGTCATACTCTTCTTGGTTCCTATTTGCTGGAATTACGATGATGGGGAGATAAGGAATTGAATTTCCCTCGGGTGAACCGAGTTGTTTTGTTTTCTCTCCACGCAGTTGCGGGTACACTTCCTATAAATTCTACCTTATTCATCCTTAACAAATCAGCGTTATAACATATGTGTGTTACCCGGACGGGAAGGAAGTCGCGTTGAAAGAAAAACAAGGCGTGATTCAAGTCCGTCCACCCGTCAAGTCTCGAATGCTCGTGTAACATTGCCTCATTAATTACATGAACAGACTATACTGTTCGAAATAAAATTGAAGTGTTTTGGTATTGAATCAGAGAAATGTCTCCCCCTTCTCCCCCCTGCTACGAGTTGGCATTCATGGTATCTTATTCTGGCGTGACTTTTTTTTCTTTCTCAGAGCCTATAAATAAGACCAAGGGTATGAGTGCAAAATACAGACTGTTGTAAAAGCTCAGCTTCCTTCAACTTATGTTGCCGTGAGCTTTAATAACGTGACCATCCCCCACCAATCTGAAATAAATCCCTAGGAAAAATAAATTTTATTGCTTTTACTTGATTTTTTTTTTTCGGTAGTGCAGACAAGTTCCCAAAAAGGTAGGATTTTTCTAAAAGAAGATCTATGAAACCTCGCCAGTCCCGCTTTGAAATCTCCATTTAGTGAAGTGGGGGAGGGGAGGAGGGGGGGATAAAGCTGTCGAGACTGTTCTCCATGTGTGCTCAGATCGTGTTTGTATGCTCCGTGGCGCCAAGCGCGACTAATAGGGGCCGACTTAGTAAATCTTGCACCGCAGTCGCTAAAGATCTTCTTTGAGGTAAAGCAATGTCAGAATTCTTTCCTGTTTTACCACATGTTTACAGTTGAGTCTGTCAAGAAGCGAATAAGAAAGGGGGGGGGGGGGGG
>CABFVZ010001414.1:182979-202346 GCA_902151445.1 Timema monikensis | reverse complement strand
CACGCATGTGGTCAGCGCACAAACATTAATAGCACTTTTGATTTATTGCATAGTAAAATGTAAATAAATATGTGTTTGATTAAGTCTTGAAAAGTAATATATTGTCTTTCCTTTTAGGTTTTTAGAATTGATAGCTGAACGATTGATGTTACTGATTGATTTGTACACATTTATTGTAAAATAAATATTTTTAATTAAAAGTTCTTTTTTTTTTCTTTTTTAAATAGAATTATTTCCCAATCACATTAAATTTTATTTTGAAAATAATTTGTTTTTAAGATGCTTATAAATTATTGTAACAGGTGTGAAAGTAGTAGTATATATGTGTTCTCATATAAATATTTTATTTGAGGGACAGAGAGCTATATTTTAGGATATTGCATTTATGAAAAAAATTGCCATTTTTATAAGATATAATGTTTCTTTTAATTAAATGTTTTGTAACTGATTTTTATTCTTGAAACTTTTTATTGGTAGTAATGCTATTGACATTGATTTGTTCTTTTTAAAAAATTTCAAGAATAAAAATTTATTTTTACTCTTCATTAAATGAAGCACTATAGCTTCTTAAAATTGGTAATAAAAATTAATTTTATATTAGGCTAGACTTTATCTTATGATCCATAGTAGCTTCATTGATGTAGTTCTAAAATTCGCCACCAGGGCAAATGCTCATTTCACTAGTAATCGCTAGATAGCTCTACTCCACGTAGTTACTAAACCCTGACGCTAGATAGCGGTGTGTATCGTGGAAGCCTTCTAACATGGCCGTTGGCGATCTCTACTTGTCTCTGTCTGTGGCTACGGGTTAGTGGTTACCATAGCAACATTAAGAGTGAATGATACAAATGTTTGTTAAATTAATTTAAATTGAACATAATTTGAGATTATAAATTATATTAAATGTATTACTACTTGAATAAAAAGTTTTACTAATGGAGATTATTAGGTATAATATTAATTTGGCGTGAGGGAATCTAATACCAAGTAAGTGAAATAATGATCATTACCAGTACTCTAGGCTAGTTTTTGGTTATTTTACAATTATGATTTTATTAATAACAAATACTGCGTTTACTTAGTTATTCGTGTTTACATAAATATGTCAGCTGCATCAAATTCTTCTCTACCATGTTGACTATTTTAATTGTTATTTTCATTACAACACACAACCTAAACTTTTTTCCCTAAACAACATCAAATTGTTTTTTAAAGGGCATGGGTGGGGGGTTACAAACGCATTTATAGTTCCAACTTTATAGAGTATGGCCTGGAGAGTATAGTATGTCCTGGAATAACATATAGGACTGTTCCCAACCTTTGATTTTAAATAATAATAAATATATGATTATAATGTGATTGAAATTATGTTATTTAAGAATTTGTGATTTAATATTTTGTAATTAAAGTAAATAGTAATTAGTGTGACATAGTTTCATACTAATAAATATGATGTGATTTTAGCTATATAGTTAAAAAAAATATTCCATTTATTATTTATCTTGATAATTATGAAGGCAAATATTAAAAAAATTATATAAAATGTATTTATTATGTTAAGTTATAACTTATACATCTGATTTTCAAGATAGAGCACAATTTTCTAAACACAAGTATGGTGGTGTAAGTCTACCCTTCTGTTTTTCAAAACTGTTCACAATATTAAATACTGCACAGGCAATAGCAACTTAAATAAAGAACTTTAATATCCTTGTCTATAGTAGGCTATTTTATTTGGTTCAAAATTATCTAATTACTACATGGAAACAATATCTGCAATATATTAAGTACAATACCTAACTAAAGTGTACAAACATAATGCACAATTCCACCCAATACTAAACAAGCACTGAGATATCATATTTTGACAATGTTCAGTCATAGCTAATTGTTACTAATGGAAAAATTCCTCTTATGCAGGGATCATGATCAACTTAACGTTAACTTAAAGTTTACTTAACATAAAGGATCTCCTTGTGTGTAGATGGAAGCGATCACAATGCAGTTAACTTAACGTAAGAGATGTCCTGGGAGGTCTTTTACTTTAAGTGAACCTTACTTGAAGGGTATCACATGATCTAGCCAGCCAATCATTATGCGAGTGACATCAACAAGGATATTTAGTAATTCATTTGTTGGTATTATGACCAAGGTTCACTCTTTAACAAAAGTACTAGTGATCAGACATTGAAACAAAATAATTAAACTAAAATAGGAAAGCTAGATTTATCAAAAAAGTTTAGTAACAGATATTTATTATATTGATTGAAAACTGTAAACATTCACAGATCATCACTGTACAACTAGTACAAATCACAAATCATACTTGAGAATGAAACCGTTTGGCTAGAGTTGTTAAGTTAAGTGAATCATGATCACACATATTTTTTATTAAGTTAAGTTAACTTTAAGTGAATGTTACATTAAGTTAATTGTGATCCCGGCATTTGGTGGGACAGGGAAATTTTAATAAGTTGCTGTAATTTTAATCAAATCTTTCAATTTAATGATAATAATAATATATAAAACTTTAATGACAAACTTAAGGCTATGTACTGCCTTTTCTTACACTTAAGCAGAAATTACAATTAAAAAATAAGTTAAACAAATAATACATATAAAAACAACAAAAATAATGACATAAAAAAACTAGAGCTAACCAGAGATCAATTACAGTAGATAACATGGAAACACAGTAAAAATAATGTTACCTATTGTTTGTGTTAGGTTAAAAGAGTTGTGAGTTTAGTCTAAAATTACCCAATCGTATGTGTGAATTTGTGCGCGCACACCAGGCCCGTATCCAGGATTTATGTTCAGGGGGTGGGGGACAAAAATATAATTTTACAGCACAAGGATTAATATTTTATTCCACTACCTATCATATTTTGTAAAAAAATGGGAACCACCTAAACTTATAAAAACTTAAGCTCTCTTCTAGTTAACTATATATGTGTGAGTCGTGAGGTACCAGTTTATATTTTTTATATTATGCAAATAAATGGTAGGCTATGTTTTATTTCTTACAACATAAGTAGCTGATTCATATAATAAAACATACCTAATCCCAATCAGTTTTTTTTACAAATGTAGGGCCTACATACTTTAAAAAACTTAAAACGTTGCACATTAATTTGTATAGGGTCTACATATTTTGGGTTTGCTGTCCATAATTTTGGTGATAAGTATGCTTAAACTTTTACAGCCTAGTAGGTGAAATAAAACAAAATTACTAAAGACAATTATTTAAAAATGTACTCAATAGTAAATTATAAAACTGGCTTCAAGCTGAGAGACAGATAAAAGTATTAACAATTACATGCCGAAAGGTCTAAACAAGAATCTGGCCAACAACATTAACAAGGAAAGTGTGTGGAAATAAACCTTGTGACCTTCATAATAAATGTGCACACATGCTAGAACTTGACTAAGTGGACACTAGCGTGGGTTTGCTTGTGTCATCATAGGTTAAAAAGTGGAGGGATAGTGTGCTCAGGGCCAACGTTCTTGCATACTCCCCTATACCCCATTGACAGAGTTTCCTCCCTCATTTTCTTACCCAAACTCATTCATTCCGATAGGACAGGCACACTAACAGTTATTCTTTCTTAAAACTTTATTTCTACCTCATTCGCCTCTGGTATTTTTTTAAACATATATTTTTGGAGGGGGGTTGATTCCATCAACCCTACGACCCTGGTGCATGTGCACATACACCCAAAGGGGTGTCATCACCTGTCACATTCCTCAATCTCACCAATATGCTCCCACAGTCAGATTGTTTGCAAGTTTTACCTTGAAACCATTCATTTCTAATTTCTTTATATCGTTGGTTCGAGTATTCTATCTTTAAATTCATCTTTATTAATTTTTGTGTCAAGAATTTAATAGAAAATACTGCAATTTTGTTATTTATGGCCTTTCATATAAAATACAGGGAAAATGCCTATTTCTTGGTTTGGAAAACGTGGTTAAGTCAGGAAATTTTAAAACACAAAAAAAGAAGAATCAACCCTACTATTATACTTTTGTGTTCATCAAGGTCTTATTTCTATGACATTACTTCATTTAGGGCCTTTTCCCACCAGGTCACAAGTGCTTGGGGTGAACACTGGTGGGGCACTGGTATCCAACACTTTTTTTGACAACAAACTTAGTACTAGCATTTTAATTAGCCTAGTATTTAAAATCAACTCGGCCATGGCAACTGCTTAAAATATGACATATTTTGTTATTTTAGGGGTAGTTAATTGTGATACAGCCCAGGAAAACATGTCACATGCCGCACAAATAATTCTGTTTTTTTATTCCTACCAATAGAAAACTTAATTTTGAACCTTTTTTATCAGGTATTAACTGAAAAATGTATCTACCTGTAGAAACAAAATTCATAAAATTAGATTCCGTTGAAATTATTTGCCTTCACAGAACTAAAGATGCTCATTTTGACCTGAAGGATGTATTAATTTTATTCATAATTATTATAGCTATAGTTTTTACTCTTCTATCTTCACTTTTAACTAACTTTTTTTTAATTCCCAACTTAGTTTATCATCAACCTTACTGATTGTGACTAAAATGATCTCCTTTTTCTAAACTTTAGCGTAGTTTTAACTTCCAGGAACAATCGCTAACCAATTAAAGAATAACTAAAATTAATCACTTTCAAATTTATCCAAACTTCACCACTTTGGCACAACACAGGAACTAACTGTTGTATCTGGTATTCCCTCTATAGAGGTGCAGTCTTCTTTGGCCTTCCATGTGACCTCTTTGGTGGTGTGTGCTGGGACCAGTGTTAGCTTCCAAAATCCACAAAACATAAAATATACTACTATAAACTATTAAGCTTTCAGAGCAGCAAACAAAACAGTGTGATCAATCACTAGGATTATGAAAACAATTCTGTTTTCTTCTATAAAACTTTATTAATACTTATTACAGTACAAAACAGCACTAAAACATTATTGAGAGGTTGTTTGAAATATTCAATAAAAATATAAAAACATCAATACCACTGAATATGCAACTTTCAATAAACCATGCCTCTTGTTGCTATGGGAATTTAGAATTGGTGACATCCGGCACGGTTTCATTTCCCGCGCAATACCTTAGATTTCTTGTATTATTAGTGTTGTGGTAATCCTGTTTACTGGTTGAGATCATAACTATTGTTTCGAACTAACAGATGGCGTTGAAATCTAGAAACGGTCAATTTCGACCCAAATTGACATTTTACGCTCTTCTGAACAATTTCTTCGAGTGACATGTGGCATTTTTCTTGGGCTGCATCTCAAATACAGTCTTCCAAAAATGAGTTACCTTAAATCAACCTGTATGTAATAAAATAATTATTTTACTGTTTAAATGTTTTGATAAAGTAGCCAAATATCATTTTTGTAATGTAGCCTATGTTTATATTGATTGAACAACAACCAGGCTAAAAATACAATTTATTAATAAAGTTGATAAACCTTTATTTTTTACACTATAAAGGGTTTATGTATACATAATATATAATTATATTATTATTAACTTTATTACTTTCACATTCTATATTAATAAAAGTAAATAAAGTATGTAACTTACCAATTTTGTTTTCTTCTTCCTCACTTTATTCATTAAAACAGGTACGGTATAAACTTTAATATAATCATACGCTTGTGTCCCAGTGTAAACGCTCTGATTGAAACTAATGTATTTCAAGCGGTGTCTCACCAGACACAGTGTCCTTGTCCAAAACATGTCTCGGAGGTAGGACACTGTCAAGACACTGACATGGGTCCAGTCACTCATGTAGCGCCCACAATAATGTAAGATCACCTTAAATGTTTCCATTATGGTGTAGCTTATAAGATAAGGTCATCCTTCAAAGAAAGACTGTTACCGTACCTTTCAGGGTGTACTAAGGGTTCTAGGTTTGATTCTCTGCATGGCTAAATTGTTTTATAATTATTGATGAAATGTGGGTTTCCAATTTCATAGTAATGAATTAATGGCTGGGTAATGGGTGTTGTGTCTGTTCTAGATTAAAGTTGATTGATAAGTTAGATGCTGATATAATTAGTCGGTACAAATAGTTGATGATAAATATCTCAAATAGTAATAGTGTAGGCTAATATTCTAGGCCTACCTTAATATTGGAAGGAAACTTGCATCTTTTTTCATGAACACGGTTAAAATATTATGTTATTAAAAACAAATAAAGCACAGCATTTTTTTGTAGGAAAGAGCCCAAAAATTCTGTTGCTCCAGGCCCCCTGATTCCTCTGGGCAGTCCTGTATGTAGATAACAAAAGAAAGTTGTTGCAGGTTATCAAGTGGCTGTGAAATTTGCCACTCATATTTATGACTCGGACTTTGGTGGAGTCTAATTGGGCACTGTTGCAAATCATTACAAAACAAGACACGTTCATTTAAAACATAATTCTATAGTCGCAATTTATGAATCAATAAGGGGTTAGGGCTAGCTACTCCATTAGCATAATTGATATAGGCTTACGAGGGGCTAGGCCTGTCTTTGACAAATGCAATTTCTTTTTTTGTGCAAAGTTTGTTCCCTGTTGTTTCTATCTATTTTTATATTTTTCAAAGCAGGAGGTAGTGAGATTTATGTCCATGGCTCTTCCAGGTTTAGTTTTTTCAAGTTTCCTATTTCCCTCATGAAGATGGCATACTCAATACGCCTACACCTCTAACTGTAGCCACGTATTGTGATGTGCCGAGTGCCCCCTGTGGCCACCTTCCCTGTAAAAAAAAACAGTTTTAAGAATTTTGGGGGTAACTACAAGACTTAAATTAATCAGTGTGCTAAGTTTCAGCTTTGTACCTTACCTGGAAGTTAAAGAACGCTGGACAGACACCACGTGGCTTTTATTACATTTATTACATTTATCTTATGTTTACTGTGTCATACTACCCGTCCAGGCAAAGAGTAGAAAGTAATTTTTCTTGCGGGGAAGAGGGGTGTCAGCTAGAATCTAGATTATGTGACTATACCTTTATCCAATAAAAGTTTATACACCCTTAATAGGAGTTCATAAAATTCCAGGGGGTCTGAACCCTTTGATCCTCCCTCTTACTCACCCATGATTAAAAGCTCTCTTTATTAATTTTAAAGCCTGCCTACCTCTTATGAAACTTTGATAAGTGTGTGTAATAAGTGCTTTGTTCTAATAATGAGTTTTTTTGTGTATGATCTTATGTCTCTCACTAAAGCTAGGCATACATTGGAGACAATACAACTGAACATTCGCATAATTATTATCCGCTTCGGGGGCCGTAGGGTCTAACACGCTACTCTACAAACTGCCGATGACAGTAAGATCGATGTTCGAATCTCGGTTAGGTGTACTGAGAGTGGCTATTCCAAAAAGGCTTTTCCTCTCCCTCCACGCAAATGCGGGTACATTTTCTCTAAATATAATCTTCCTAATCCCTAAAACCAATGGTGTAGTTAGTACATACGTGTACAATCTGAACATGTAGTAACTATACCCTGATTTTGATTGTAAGAAAAATAGAAAGAATTCAAACCATTTTCTTTGCTACCAACATTATTAACATTTTACTTTATTATTTGTGTTATTCTGTATCTGTAGGTATTTATATTATATATCGAAAGTGAAAGCTACAAATAACCTGACTTGATGTATGAATATAAAAATTATTTTAGTAACTAACTTTTACTGTTCTTCCTACCAAAATCTCACTATATGAGACACGGTGCTAAAGAAAAATAATCAAATATGCTCACAATAGTCTTACACGGTTTTTAAGCACAACACACACTGAGTAAAAACATCAGCACTCTCTCTACCTGGCAGTCCCGCCTTCCTCCCCACCTCCCCCCTATGTGCACTTGCGCACAACAGTCAAACACCACATCACTGGCACTGTGAAGCGCACAGTTCAATACAAAGATTTTTGTATCTTTTTCATAAACTGGGGGATGGCTACTGAAGTACTGACATTAAGTTTAAGGAATATCTATTGTACTACAAATTAAAGAAAGAATTAAAGAAAAAAAGACTCATTATATTAAATGTTATTGATAATATCAAGTAGAAATAGGGGGTGCTGCAGTTCCACAGTGCCTATATACGAGCCGCCACTGTTTGCAGGATATGTGTGGTTGTGATTTAGTACAAGTTTTATGGTAGTAGTAGAGTAGATGATAAAGAAGTTGGATTGGCGTGCTTTGTTGGCTGGTCCTTTTCATTTTAAACAGAATTAAAACTTCACGTCCGTACAGCACTTCTGTTTACATGGTTTTTGAACTAATTGATACATTTCAATCAAACTTTGAGCCTCACTGACATAAGCAAGTATACCCGCAGTCACAGAACATGCGCGCGGAAGTCAAATTTTGTTTCATATTTTTATCTGGTCTGGTGTTTTACAACATAATTTCGTTCATAAAAGATTAAAGTTTTACAATATATAGCTTCCAACTTTGAAATTGGCAACATCTTTAAACAAATGGTATGGTGCTCCACACAGACTTTCTGTCTTTGTTACCTAAAAATAAATATATTTAAGATGTGTAAAACAAATTACTAGATATTGCTATAGAAACATAATGGTAATACCATTACACTAAAGAGCCTAAATTAAATAATATATATTGTTACAAAAACATTAAGAAAAGAGGAAAATCTCTGTCTACCAAAGAGCATAATAATCAATTCCCCATTTCAGACCTCCATAAAAAAATATATATTTGCTTATAGCTCGGAAACTATTGGTTTTATACCAATATAGTCCAAATTAAAGATTTTTTTAAATACCTCTACATTTTATCATAATTTCATATTTAAAAGCTATATGAAGATATGGTCAAAATGGGACATTTGCACTAATGTAAAGTAGCAATGTGTCTACCAAAACTGTAAATATACTTGATTTTATTTTTGATACTGGAATTTTGAATCAGATACTGGAAAAATATTCAGCCTTTTTACATTGAGTGAAATGTTGGATTAAGCATTTTGAGACCCCTGATATTATTTGAACTACTGATAGCTCTATTTTGACCACCCCTCAATTACTCCCCCTCTGGTGTATCCTGTTTGTCATGCAATTAGTTGACCTTATAGATGACCTTGCAGTGGGGATGTTTGCCTCACTTGCTGACCTTTCTATTCTCAGTCTCTACACTAAGCCCTCCCCCTTACATACTATAGAAATAAACANCCCCCCCCCCCCACACAAAAAAAAACTTTTCCCCCAGGAGTAACCATTATGAGTGCTGAGCTACTAGTAACTGCTCAAGTTCAAACACCTCTTCAAACTATTGGTATACCTGCCTGCCTTGACATTCTAATGGCACAGTACAGTATATGTTGTGTTCTTTACTTCATCCCCCCTCTCGCTCTTCCCCACCCCCACTCTATTCGCCCAAAAGAAAAACTACCGTTCCTAATCTTGGCCTAGTGTGAGTATTCTGCAGATCACACTTGTTTATCTTGTGACCTTTGTGTTTAAGAAGAAATGAGTAAACTCAGAGGAAAACCCTCTTTTAAAGATGATTGGTTGGACAGTACAGTGTTTAAAGATTTGCTGTGGTTACAAAAAGTGGATTGTGATAAAAGGAAAGGCCATTGTTCTTTGTGTGAAATTAATTTTGATATAAATAACATGGGAATATCTTTAATCCGATCTCAGGCCAAGGGAAAGAAGCATTTTGACAGAGTGAAAGCTGCTAGTGGGAGCAAAAAATTATTGGACTCAGGTCCCTACGGCAAAAATGCTCTCTTATCTGTAGGCCTACATGAAGGTACATTTTAGTGCTAATGACCATGAAGTAGTTTTGAAACCTGAAACTAGACCTAGTTCTATTCAGAGCTTCCTGATCAAAGATGAAGTTTCTTGTTCTGAAATATTGTAATTACACATTTTTCTGCTTGTAGTGATCTTTTTAAAGTAATGATATGTCATCGTGTATGGACTAGGTCCTTTTTTCAAAAGTGAGCTTGTGAATGTGGTTAAGCAATGCTCATTTTATTGTATTTCATTTGATGAGAGCATAAATACTGTGGCTCAGAAGACCAGATCAGATGTATGTTGTTCGCTTCTGGAGGAGTGAAAATGAAATTCATACAAGATATTTGACATCTTGCTTTTTAGGTCATGCAACAGCTCAAGATATATTAATGAACTTTATATCTCCACTAAAAGACGAGGGCTTGGATCTTAAAAAAAAATGCTTCAAGTTTCCATGGATGGACCAAATGTAAACTTCAAATTTTGAAGTGATCTCAAAAGTTACTTGGATAAAGATTCTCCACAAGATCCTGAGTTATTGGAATCTGTTCTTTACACATTTCCCATGGTGCTTACAAAACAGCATATGTTAACTCGATTTGGACTATTAAACAGTTTGTGCGCTCACTATATTATTTATTTAAAGAATTTCCAACAAGATGTGCAAACTATAAAAGAATAACAGGATCATCTCTTTTCCTGATGAAGTTTTGTTCTATTAGATGGGTAAAAAACTTAAGGGTGTTAAAGAGAGAGCAATGTCGATGCTGCCGTATTTAAAACAGTATTTTTATTCTAACTAGCATCCTCCAACTCTGATAATTTTCAAATATTAAGCAATTTTTTGAAGGCTGAACTTCTGACATCAAAGTTGGGATTCATGCTGTCAGTTTCACCTAAGTTGGAGCAATTTCTCAACAAATATCAGAGCAATCAACCTTTATCACCATTTATGTTTGCAGATCTAAATAAACTACTTGATCACTTGATGAACAGAGTTGTAAAATGCAATGTAATGAATTCAGCAAATACTTCCAAAAAATTGCTAGCCGTTAATTAAAATAAACACTCCAAAATGAAATCACTCCCTACTGTAGGTATTGGGTTCACAGCATCAGCATCTTTGAAAGGAATTAAGGGCATAAAGATGCTTCAGTTCAGAGAAGATTGTCAAAAATCCCTAGTTGATCTCTGCAACAGACTTTTACATTAATGTCCTCTCTCCTACAAAATTGTTAAGGATGCTAGTTGTCTTTCTCCCACAGTCATGCTCAATTCATCTGTTAGGACCTATGGGATAACTTCTGCATTAGAAGTCCTACTAGACAAGAAACAACTATCTAGCGTGCAAGCTGATGTTGTAAAAAGAGACTACTTGAACTTTGTATCAAAGCAAGAAGTTATAGACTTAAACAATTCACTTCAAGTGGTGACCAGCTTGATCAGTTCTTCATGAATATTTTTTTTAGAGTAAATGCATCCCAGGAACTACAATATTTCACTAAAAAAAAATCTTGTTTTCTTCCATAGCAATGTAGCCGTTGAGCGAAGTTTTTCTGTGAATAAAGAATGTCTGGTTGAAAATCTACATGAGGACAGCCTTATTGCTCAACGTGTAACTTATGATGCAGTCACTGCAGCCGGGGGACTTCTAAATATGACAATTTCAAAAAATATTATTCATGCTGTGAGGACTGTATCAGGAATAAGGAAAGAAGTGCTTTAAAAGAAGAAAAATATTGGGGTAGACTTAAGTCAAAAAAGAAAAACAGCATCTAAAGAAATAAGAAAATTAGAAGTGAAAAGAAGAACAGTTTTGCAGAAAGCAAAGTAAGAGGCAGAAGTGTTAACATGAAATGCAAAAATTGAAAAAGCTTTGTTGCTGAACGAATTTTAACTTTTGTCTACATTCTAAAAAAAAAAATTGGTTTTTGGGTTTTATCATCTTAATTTTCAATAATGTAACTGCAATTATCTTTATTTTGAAGTAATTTTTATCATAATATTTGTTGGTTATTTTTAATTTAAGATTCTGTATCTTTATTACTATATATTTACTAAACAAATTCACTATCAAAATTTTCACATACCTTCCAGGGTTATTTTACATGCCACACGTAACCGACGGCTTTACTTCCCCTTCCAAGATTGTTGAGCTATAATTTTTTTCTCGCTCAAGAAAAAGCCTTCGGCCTTTTTTGGGTTCGAACCCACAAACATCGGGTCCTGAGGTGAGCACTTTACCCCAAGTCCACCGAGGTCGACGGTGGCATAGGTCATTCAAAAAATGTAATGTGTGTGTGTGTGCGCGCACGCGTATTAAAGATGAGTCGGATCCACCTTTTTTCAATTCTGAAACTTCATTTTGCCATCAAATCCCTAATTAAAATTTGAATTTTAGAAAATATTGTAAGCATAATTGTTTAACTTTCCCAATAACTAGAATTTTTTCCTTCACTTCTGATTTTGTTTACATTAAATGTTAAATTAATTATCTGAGGTTTGGTTGTTAGGTTTTTCCTATAATTATTTTGGTTTTGACCACAAGAAACTATTTAACTATTTTAATATCTTTAAAAAATAACTCAAACTTAGTACCTATTAAAAAAAATATTATGATTTGAGTCTTGAATCCATGAATATTCCTAGTAGCTTCCAAGGTCCGATAGTATATACTAGTGTATATGCGTCAATACACTTGATTCTCGATGTAAAAATGTTTAACTACGACAGACTTAGGCTAACCTAACTTTATATCATTTTATGATTTCGAAATAGGGATTTTTTTCGCTGAGTACTTTTTATATATACTGGATTTCTTAAAAAAAAAATACTGGAATTTCAAAACTATAGTCAGGTAGACACCTTGAGTAGCTTAGAAGTTTTTTGTTAAGACGTGGTGCTAATATTATATATATATTATATAAGTTTTTTGTTTTTATAACCACGTCTTACTACCTATTCAGGCAGTATGCATGTATGATGATTAATGGGGTAGCAATGAGGAAGGACGCGTTTTAGAAGTAATCAATCTACCAACACTTTCTTAGAAGGAGAGTCGTAAACCTTTTAGGGAAAACCACCCGATCTCCCCGTCTTCAGCAGGCCAATCTAACACGACTATTCGTCCCCTGAAGCGGGTACACTCGAAACAATTTTCACAGAAAAATTAGAGCCGCCATCCTGTTTGTAATGTTAAACAATCTCGAGACTAGAATTTTAATCAAAATTTTCAGAGCCGATTAAAAAAAAATAGAAATCTTCTCTTTTCGCCCTTACTTGATTTTAGGTTTAGTTATTTAATTTTAAAAAAACCTTGGGGGAACCTAATTAAAACCTTATGTACCGGGTTCAAACCCGATCGATGAAATGATTTTGTCTCTATGGATTTCAAAACATAATTTTTCAGGTGATCATGAAACGTCACCATCTATTAAAATCTCGAGCTTGTTTTTTTTTTTCACTATTACAACAATACCTTCTGTATACAAGGGGTTGGGAGAAAGTAATAATAGATGCTGTAGAACACACAATTTTCTGTATAAATACAGTAACCGTAGCAATATTAGCTCTTATAAAAGGTTATTTCGGGGACAGATCAACTATAACTGTCACCTTTCTACTTTTGCTGTTGAGTCAAGACTTAGCTNCCGGGGTTCAATCCTCGGTCCCGGCACAGATTTATCTGATTACCAAACCCTTCCTTCACCTCTGACAAGACATCTTGTGAATGTGAGGAATGCCAGGTCTCCACCGTGGTTCGGATTCCACGTTAAACTGTAGGTCCTCCATTTCATCTCACAATCACCCTACCATTACACATTAGCGTAAGTGCGTATAACCCGAACGGGTAGTAAGACGCGGTGCTAATAATAATAATAATTGTGAGATGAAATGGAGGACCTACAGTTTAACGTGGAATCCGAACCACGGTGGAGGCCTGGCAGTCCCCAAATTCACAAGATGTCTTGTCAGAGGTGAAGGAAGGGTTTGGTAATCAGATAAATTTGTGCCGGGACCGAGGATTGAACCCCGTACCCCAGTACAGAAGTCCGACACCTTACCGCTAGACCGACCACCAGGTCACCGTAGCTCAAGTTGTCCCGCCACATTGCCGAAAATTAACTTTATTTTGTTCAATGGTTTGCGCTCTATTTGTGCTCATATGTGCCCGAACATGAACATTTGTGCTTTAACATTGGGCCCTCTAGAGAATATTTAATATGGCCAAGCGTATTGAAGCACAAAACTATTACATTAACGGACCACTGGAAAGATCAAACACATTATAATTAGGTCTGTGTGAATCCATATGTTCATGTTCGGGCACACATGAGCACAAATGAATAGTGTAAAAAAAAATTCTTACATTGCATTTTTCAAAATGGGGCGAGCGAGCTTGAACCCAGGTTTTTTTACTGGTTAGGGTACGGCCAGACTGAGCGAGCGACTAAAAAAAAATAAGATAGAACACATTTGGTTGTAATGAGAGGTGGCCAGACTGGAGCGAGCGACCGAGCGCGCGCGCTTGAACGATTGAACTGGTTCTATTTTTCAAGCGTGCGCGCTATGTAACTGATATGTTAAAATACTTCAATATTATAATCAAAGTAGGCCTTTACAAATAAGCATCACAATTATCGTGGAGAGAGGGTGGGAAAACCACAACAATAAATCACTTGTCAAAAACCACTTTCAGTTCACTGAGCCAAGATTCGAACCTTTGTCTCCTCGTCAACAACTATCGAGAGCTAGCTGCTGATCACTCGCACGCTCGCCAGTCTGGCCGAACTTTATGTTCTGCTAGGGAAAGTTTAAGTTGGCCCGCTATATTAGATTTTCTTTAGATTGCCTAATTTTAGAGCACGGATGTTTTCGGGCACTTACAACTACAATGGAATGACGCGAATATAATTTTGCTAAGTTGTGTTTTTATTAGCTTGCGCTCAAGTTGACATGCCACATTAAATGTTATCTAAAAGGTCCAGTTTCACAAAACAGATGTCAATTTTCGGGCACAAACGATCAAACAAAACAAAAAAAAAAATTATGAGCTATCTCTGTTCACAAAGGGCAGTCGGCCTGACCTCAATTCAGAAGATGACAAGTGAGATGCAGCAGTGAATAACAACCAATGCCACCTTGTGTGTAAAATGTAAACTTCTAGGAGTCAAAAAGTTGCGTAAGATCACTGTATTATAAAATGTTTAGGATAAAAACTTTAGTCAAATCTAAATCATAAACTTTATTTATTCTAAAAAAGACAACACAAAAACAACCAAACGTAGCTAGATATTATATTTACTTTAAAACAAAGATTTACTTGTTTAACTAAATGAAATCGTTATTTAGGAAACATTATTTAATCAACAGCTTGTACAAGGTTATAAAACAGTGCGGTGACCAATTTTTAGTAGTAAATATGGGTTCCTCCGTAGGACAGGTTGGAAGTTATACATTCTGGTGTGTTACGGTGACTATATATATATATATATATATATAAATTCTTTTTAGGAAAAGCACACAAAACCCTTTATTAAAATTCCCTTTTCGTTGCTAATTTAAGGTAACACCGAGTTACCTCGAGTCAAATAATACCTAAAAGAACATTAGTTAAATCGTAAATTTCAAGAAACAAATATTGTCAAGAAAAACTTTGCTGTTCTGACACATAAATACATTTAAATGGTTGTTCTTTCGACTTTCGATATTGATTATAAATAAATAAATTCAGGAAATTAGTTGCTATTGATTTAAAACTAATACTTCAGTAAAAAAAAGTTATAGATAGTAATATCTAGTATTGAAAGCAAACAGCTCTATAGAAAAATAATAGTCAATCTAAATAAACATATTTGTCTACTACCAACAAACTATAAAATTTTATCTAACGTGATTTTAATTAGATTGACGCCATATGCTGAGGAAAGAATTTGGGATCGTCAGTGTGGATTTCAGTGAAATAGATCAACAAGGGATTTTTACCATTCGGCAAATGAGAGGGTAACATTAGTATGAACCTGAAAGAGATAGGGTGTAATGAGGTGGACTGGATAGAACTAGCTCAAGATAGAGATAGGATGTAGTGAGGTGGACTGGATAGAACTAGCTCAAGATAGAGTATAATGAGGTGGACTGGATAGAACTAGTTCAAGGTAGGGATGAGCGTACTTTAGTAAGTGCAGCAATGAACATTCGAGTTCCTAAGTCCTTAGGGTAAGTAATGTAACAAAAATGTTAGGTATAAAGTTAATAATTTCTTCCCTTTTCATTGGAATTTATATACATTAAATATTACTCGTATGTTGGCTTTAATCTTCGTGTACATAATGTTTTATAGATAAAAAATAAAGTAGGCTTTCTCAGGTTTACAAAACCTTTGACAAATAAAATATAGACCCTAATTAAAAAATATAATAAATAAACATAACATTAGAAAAGAACAATTTAGGAATTAGTTCCAGTAGTTATTTTCTACAGAAAAATGTTTCTTAACTGAAGCACTCGTGGCAAGTAGGCAAAGTATAAACTCACATAGCAACTGTAGGTTTTTAAGAGGTTGAAGGTTGTTGTTCATGAAAGTATTATCTTCCAACCACCTTATTTGAGTAGGAATTTTACCCTCATTCCATTCAGAAATTTTGTCCCACGCTAGAAAGTTTTTTAACGGTGTAATTTCGTCCAAAATCCATTTCACAGTAGAGCCAATGATATCTTTGAAAGCCTCACACGAAGTCAGCACCTTCTCTCACGTAAATTGTTGCAAATCAGCAGTCTGTTTCTCCAAATATGCAATGCAACCCGAGAAGAATCCTTAGCTTTTGTAGAAAAATCAGTTCTGTAATTTATCTCGCTGACTGCTTCACTACTGCTAAGACAGCTTCTTACTTTCATTGGCAAGAATACAAAGTTCTCCTTGCTTTTCAATTTTTCAAGTAGCTCAAAACACTTTAGTGCGGCCTTTGTTGCACACTCATTATCTTCAATATTTAAAATTGCCTCGTGAAATAGAAAGTTGACATTGAGAATGACAATCATGCTTCACCCACAGTGTGTTCAAACAATCTGTTTAGTATTGTTGGGCAAGAAATACTCCTTCAATGATTCACACGGCTGGGACCAAACATCGGAAGAGAATTTTTGAAAAAGATAACATCTTCTAATATTCAATTTCTACAGACTCTCAAAAAGTGTTTAAAGTTCTTACACGGACATTGTGGATGTAAAAATGTTTGTGTATCTGGACAATTATTCCTTCAATGTCAACCGGTAACAAGTCTTCCATTTTGAATGCAGTTGCATACAACACAGCCTACGCCAACCACAGATTTTGCACAAGAGTTGGAGAGTTTCCTAAACAAGTTGTCCCCCGCCCGCCGTTCTAATAGGGTTTCATAAGATTACTGTTAGTAATGTCTACAGAAAGACCAACACACTTTTCCACTAGATTGAATAACAAGTTACAGTAACCGTAGTTTCACAGCTGCTCAGATGTTTTTCCAGGAAGGTCTTTCAGTTCCAGAAGCTTAACTTTTATTCACCGGGTACAGTCGCAGTAGCGTACAATCAATGGCACTAGCTTAATATTGTGATACCTAGTTGGGAAGTATCAATCATAACGTTGAAGTAATGCGCTGTTCCTAATTCAATATCCAATCTCTTCCGGGCCACATGAGCCAAAGTGTTTTTTTNTTTACTATTGCTTCCGTCTTAGTGCGGGCTGAGGAAAGCTTCGGTTCGAACATCGCTGGCAACAGCTTCGACCTACAATCAAGGGAACGAACATTTCTCATATATCTCTGTGATATGCAAAAGTACCCTCTTTGGTAGCAAAGAAAATTTTCAGAAGTTAATGTGTTAAATAAAAAACTTTTCTATCGTATTAAGTACTTTATGTGGCTGGCTGCATTTACTACAAGTTAGTGTTTTTGTTGCTTCAAATGTCTCACAATACTCGTAAAACCACTATTATTATTATTATTATTATTATTATTATTATTATTAGCACTGCGTCTTACTACCCGTTTGGGTTATACACTTAAGTAATAATTACGCTAATGGACTAGGAATTGAGAAGGGTGAATTTAGAGGAAGTGAACCCGCACTTGCGTGGAGGGAGAGTAGAACACCATATATGAAAACAACCTTCAGTTCACCCGACCGAGATTCGAACCTCGATCTGCCTGTCCTCGGCAATTCGGCTCAACTCGAAACTAGCACGCTAGCCAACTACGCCACCTAGGCGGGTCAAATCCATATTGCTTAGGTCAACCTCATCTCTACACAGCTCACAAATAACGATATGAGGGTTGTCAATGTTTTTAATTCCATGAAAGGATACTCTGTTTGCAAAGAAGCATCAAAATAACATTTTCTGAGGGGTTGTCCCATCTCACAACACTTTGGATCACTAGGTTTTGTTTTTACTAAATGAAACAACCACATGACAACACTCATAGACTTTTAGAAACAACCACATGACAACACTCACAGACTTGTAGAAACAACCACATGACAACACTCATAGACTTTTAGAAACAACCGATTACCAAGAAAACAAATAATGCCCGATAGAAGGGTACAGATAAGAAAGGTAACAACTAAGTGAGGCTGTAGATAATAAATATTATGTTTCACTCTAATTCGACAGCTGATCCCGAGTGAGGTTCCTTGAACTATGCTCAATTCAATATATTATTTTCGTACCTAAAGGACCGGTTGGTTACACAAGTCTGCACCGGCGCAGATGAATCTTTGAGAGAGCATTGCTCGGTAAGGACCGTGTAGCCACCTACCACCGGAAATAAATGTTCGGGAGCTTCCGAACTTTGTTTTCATGTTAACCTCTAAGCACTGTAAGGATGGGCTAAACAGTGATTTTACGATATCGTTGATCACAGTGATCTTGATTTTAAAAGAGCAGTGATGTATACCAGTGATTATTCACAGTGATTGGCGGTCAGTGTCAGCACTTGTAAAACCAGGCATTTCTTTCACAACCGTCGCACGTGTGACGCTGTAGTCATTGTTTCCAACATTACGTACGAGATAAATAATATTACATACAACAACTTATTGAACAACAAACATTCTTCTTAATTATTTGCTAAACTAACTAACTTAAAACTTTACTCTTCGTAATTAATTTCATGAAAATAGGTGAAAACCTATGCAAGTACAAATAAAAATACTAACTTATTTTTTAATAGAACTTAGTATATAAATAATATAAAAATAGTTTTCTTTCTCTAGTTACAATAATCTTATGCTTGGTTTAATAAAGTGGATTAGTTAAAAATCCTACGCGATGCTATTGTAAATAAATTCACTTTAGGTGCTGTGTGGCTTGTGCAGCCATAGCTTTGTGGTGTGCTGCCGCCTGTTCCGTAGTACAACAGGACATCACCCCAAAAAATAGTACGTATGGTTACAGTAGTTAATACTTGATTGACAGCTGACGGCTTTGAAAAGCTACCAGACCAAATTATGTATCCTTACGCCAAGCCAAATGATCTTCAAAAACATATGTTTAGCAGCTGTCACTTCTTACAGCCAACATTTAGGTATAGAAGACAGGATTTTCCAGAGAAGTGAAGGGGGGG
>CABFVZ010001414.1:146831-182969 GCA_902151445.1 Timema monikensis | reverse complement strand
GCTGGAGGCTTCCTCTTTTTCGGGGGCCTCCAACCACCCAAACATCTCGCTTTTATATTAACAAAAATGTACCTACGCTCACAAAATATGTCTTTACTGTTTCATAAAAAAAGAAAGTATTGTAATCAAGAAAAGTTTTGGACCTCGATATTATTATGGTCCTAGATGTTTTTATTTTTACATGGACCCTGAACTCGTAAAGGTGGGTTTTACAACCCTTGCTGCCCAACCCGGGGCTACAGCCAGAACAGTCCTCGAATCAAAATTATGATTTGAACTATAGAATTAATTAATGTTAGTTAACTAATGACTAATTTTTTGAAAATTTGAAATTAGCTTTAAAGATTTTGCTAAAAAACTATATCTTGGGAGTAATTTATTTATTTAATTAGCACCGCGTCTTACTACCCGTTCGGATTATACGCTTAAGTACTAATTACGCTAGTGGATTAGGAAGGTTGAATTTAGTGGAAGTGAACGCGTATTTGCATTGGAAGGAGAATGGAAAACAATTTGGGAAAAACCACCCCAGTTCACTCGACCGAGATTCGAACCTCGATCCCCCTGTCCTCGGCAGTCATTCTCAACACGAAACTAGCGCGTTAACCAACTACGCCACCGAGGCGGGCGGGAGTGAGTTACATGATAAATAATGTATTTGTTTTTCTAAAAAATAGTTCAAGGGTAGTTAAGTGAGAAGTGATTTTTGAAATTTTGGATTTAAAAAAATTCTTTAAATATTTTGTTAAAAATAAATATTTGAATTTTTTTCATGTCGGTAATTAGTTAAAAAGTTTCTATTTATGAGGAAAATCTATTTAAAGGTATTTTATTGATAACTAATTTTTGAAAATTTTGTTCTTGACTATTGTAGACCATATAAGAAATTATTTACTATAGTACTATTTGTTATACCATTCACTTTTTGTGTTTTATTTTGACAAACTTTCCGAACGCGGCTCTTTTAGAGGCGTGAACATTGTAAATATAATTAAATAGCTTAGTAAGGGAAAAAAACTTATTTCTCATTTCATATGTATAGTCTAAATATGATGTTAATAAACCCCGACATTTACGCCCAAAATTCCATTGCTCAGGCCCCTTCAGTTCTCTGGGCAGGCCTGCTTCTAAGTTGATGCTTACACCTCGTCCACCTGTGATTGATCATGAGGGGGAATTAAACATTCAAAACCCGTAGGCTCTGTATCATTAACTTTTTGTAGGAATGCTGACGTAACACTATTGTTTATTTCGCTTGAAAACAAACACAATACGATGCAATAATGTTTATAATTCTCAGGGCAGGTTGGTTGACTGGGCAATATTTAATAGTTTGGAAGATTTTTTTTTAACGAGGACAGTCTTGTAAAAACCGGAATCTTAGGTCATTGACCGAGGGAGTTTTATTCAGTAGCAATTATTGGTACAACTCAATTAAACTATTGGTAATAGAGTATTTTTTTAATAAGTTTTAGTTACAGTGGATGAATTTAAAACTTTTTTAATCTTTGAACGCAGCCATGTTATCTTTCCTCGCGTGATAGCTATCCTCTCCCCCCCACCCCCCACTCCACCCCCTTCCTTTGGTTGGGCTTGGCGTCACCCTGTCTGGCACGGTCGCTCCGTGCGAGTGGGATGTATCATTGCCACACGTCCAACTCAATGTTGCCAGCTCTCAAGGACATACGAGATGCCTGTGACTCTACAACACACTAGAGATCTTTTATAGTGCCATTTTTGTTTTCAACTCCAATTTGTTATCAACTACCATAGTCTGATACGAGTTATGTTATCCTTAAGTTAAGTTTAATTGAACAGAACACATTTTTATAAAATAAAATAAGAAAATATATAATTTTTTAGATAAGAACAATATGGCAACGCAGCATCTAAAACGTGTTTCTTCACTTTCCCCTACCTTCTTTTTTGTAAAGACCGACACTACCGCATGAGTGAGCTATGAAAAATATGTCGTAGCTTGTCGTATTAAGATCATTTAAATTCTGAATAATACAGTGTTTAAATTATAATGGTTATAAGATATAATACTAAATGAATGTTTTAATATGTTTGTAAAAGTTTTCAACATTATATTGATACTATTTTATTTGAATTAAAATATGTTATAAAGCTTTACTTGGGCGTATAATTCTCATACACCCATGATACACGTTCAAATATGGCGGCCATATATTTTTTTATGAAGCTTCACGCCTGACGATGAGGGGGAAGGAGGGGAAGTTTGGTGCGTGATCCTTTATCTGGCCAAGAATGAGAAACGTAAGTGACGGGGGTCCACGACTTTGGTAATTTCTTTTATTAAAATAGTGAAGTTTCGCGGAAATTGTGTCCGGTGCGATACCATGGCTGCCGGGCATGGACCTGATAGCGGAGATAATCCACCGACGATACCAAACGATTCAGTCGAGAAAAAGAGCTTAGTCCGTGCCCGAGGCGAAGGGAAACCCGTAGGATCCCGACGTATTTTCGCGCCTCAGTTCAAGCTGCAGGTGTTGGACTCGTATCGTCAGGACGCGGATTGTCGTGGGAACCAGAGGGCCACGGCGAGAAAATACGGCATTCATAGGAGACAAATCCAAAAGTGGCTGCAAGTGGAAGCCTCGCTTCGCACCACAGTTGAAGTCAGTCCGGGCAGTCCCGAGTCCCCGCAGCCAGCGGCCTTGAACCTGTGCGCTGCCAGACTGCTCGACGACAGCACGTCTGTGTGCCAACAGCCGCAGAGCCAGCCTCCGCGCTCGCATGTTAGCGTCACCCTGTTCCCCTCCGTCAAGGTGGAGGTGGCGGAGTCCTCCGGTGAAGAGCTTGATGAGCTGGAAGAAGAAGAGGGGGATCTGCCCCTCGACCTAACGTGCGGCGGTAGCGAGTCGGTGGCGGCACTTAGTAAACGGCGCTCCTTTTCTCTTCAGTTCAAACTGGCGGTGTTGGACGCCTTCCACCGGGACGCTGTGTGCCAGGGCAACCAAAGGGCCACAGCGAGAAAGTACGGTATTAATCGACGCCAGGTGCAGAAGTGGTTGGTGCAAGAGTCTGAGCTACGGGGCGAAGCGAGTGGCGAGGGAGGATTACATCGGCAACGGCTGGGTCGTGTCGGAGAGACGCAAGAAGACTGGGGTTGGGACTTGTCGCTCAAGAAAAGGCCCCTCGAGGAAGTGAACAACAACCCCGCGCACGAATGCAAGAGACCGCGACTGTCCAGCGAGAGTGAGCAGGTACCCCTGTCTGTGGAACCATTGTGCCTTGTGAAAGAGGAAAAGAGGGTGGCTTTACACCCGGAGGTGACAAGTACGGTGGTTTGTCCTTGCTCTTGTTCTCCTTTGGTGCTGCCCCCTTGCTGCGTGGACTGGGGACACATGTATAGCGTCTATCATGGCCTATGCAAGCCCCACTGTCCTCCTGGGGACTATGCACTGGACTGTCCTTATGACTGCTTCCACCCGCACCATCACTACCTCGGACCACCGTTGCCTGTGCTCAACCTCTATAGGTGAGACCATAACACCCTCTACTGGGGTAACAAACATATCTTTCAATCAGATCATTTGGAAGCCATACATGTGATTACTGTATCAGTACACTTCACAGTTATTTGTAGAACTAGCAGCCAACTCCCTCACTTTCTTCACAGTACTGAAAATATTTATTTTCACTATAGGCTTTTTTTGCGGGAACGTATATTAGTTTTCTAAAATTATTTAAACATTCGATGAGGATGTAGGGGTTGCGAGAAAAGGTCACCGTTTTTGCAATTGTTATATAAAAACATTTTTTGGTCAAAATAAATGAAATATTGTTTCAGTAAAAACATATAATTTAATTTACTTCCCATGATGACCCAACATTTCTTGAATACCTGTCAAGAGTGTCCTGGAATTTAATGACAACATTTTATCTTCCATTTTAAAAATTTCTCATCAAATGCCACTAAGCTCATGACAGATATTCAACAACGCTTGATATTACCATGTGAAGAAAATTAAACTTTTATGTTTGTACTGAAGCAATATTTTTTTCATTTATTTTGACCAAAAAAAGTTTTGATATACAAACTGCAAAAACACTGCCATTAATTCTTGTTCCCTACGTCCCCACCTTAATATGACGAGTAAAAAAAAAGGTAGCCTGGTTTTTATCCTGTATTTAAAGATTATTTTGCACTTAATAGTCTTATTTTCATGGTAGGCCTAAATTTTTTTTAGGAAATATATATTTTACTGTTTTTATCTATTTTGCACACATAAATATAGGCCTATACAATTTTGCATAGGCCATATTGTTGAAGAATAATAAAACCATGGCATTATATTCATCAGTATTATTGGTATGTCAAAACTTGGTCTGTTAACTTTACTAAACTCATGATATTATGTCTTGCACACCCAAACAACAATGAGGTACTATTTTAATATACCCACCAAATAGAAATACTATTTAAAGGCTCCTATAGTTAATAACATGATTTTATAGGGTAGAAACTGTTACAATGTTTTAATTTGTAAATGTTTAAATACAAAGAGTGTATACTGTATGTCCCAGACAACGGCACTGTTTTTTTTTACTTTAGGCATGGATGTAACAAACGTTGATAGTTTCCTTGGGCCATATTTTTCTTCATCTGTCTTCCTACATAATGTACTACTTAGGAATTTCCACTTTGTACTCTCTAAATCATTATACTTACCATCATGAAAGTTTCATTCTCTATTATTGTGTCACACCTTATGTGATAGGTTCACCATGTATATTTTCAATTTCATTATCAGTCAAAAAGTCATAATTAAAAAAAAATGTAAATCCAGCTACTTTTCGTGACTGAGATTGTACATAAAGGTGCATTTTTGTGGCTTAGAAAACATAGTTTTACATGCTTGCTTTTGGCTAACACTAAGAAAAAGGTAATATTACAATTTATAAATAGATATGAACCACAGTACTAACTAAATCTAGTATTAATAAAATATAATCTTGTATAATAGTTGCACCCCTCAGGCCATTGTTGCACATACTAACTTTGCTCAATCGACAAATCCACAATGTGTGTCTGGCTTATTGAAGATCTGTAAAACTTGATAAAATAATGTTATCAACGATTCAAGTTTGAATACAATCACTATTTAAATGACTGAAATGTAACACAAACGTGAAAGCACTTTAATAACCTATAAAGCCTATTATTGAAATTATACAATATTTTTCAAATACCTTTTACATTTTTTCATGCACTACATCATACTACCCATTTGGGTTATACACGTATGTACTGATTAAGCTAAGTGTACCTACATTTGTGTGGAGAGAGAGTGTGAAACCACGCTCAATACACCCGACCAGGATCAAACCCCGCTCTCCCTGTCTTCTGCAGTTTAGTTTATTGCGAGAGTAGCGCCTTAGACCATGCAGCCACCAAAGCAGGTTATATTTATACATATTTAAAAAAAATTAATAACTGAATGATATATTTATATGTATTCAAAATCTAATTAAAACCACTTTTGCTTCAAGTAGCTACTAGACCCAATTAAAATTTGAAACATGAAATACTGTCCAGTTCTGTTAAAATCACAATCACACAGTTCAGTATGACTTGTGTTAAATATTTTTAAAGCATTTGTATTGCCTTAACATATTAATAATAAATAGTCCTAGTCTAAGATCACTGTTTATTGGACACTACTATTATACAATGTAAGAGACCATTATGTTGGCACAAACTATTGTGTGGTTTTATAAAGGTTAGCCAGATTTAAAACCTATCTTAAAAGATAGTTCTCATAAATTAATAGTTTTGTTGAATGAATTTTTTTTAAATTAGTTTTTACCTATGTACATTTTTTTATTTCATGTTCATAAATTGAAATATTACACTTGGACAAGGGAAGGGAATTGAACCTGCTTTGCTGACTGTACACTTAAGCTACAGCCATACCTGGTTGCTGTGTAAATAAAACACCGCAACTAGAAAACCTCCACACAAAGCCTTGTAATTTAGTGAAATATTCCAAAAGTTGTAGATTTTCTTTTATTATTTCATATCAACTTTTTTTTTGTCTAATGAACAATGAAGTAAACTTTGGGTCAGATTTACATATGGACTAAATAGTCTATAGCTTGGGGTGGCAAATTTTGGGTGGCAAATTGCAATTTGCAGGCATGAAAAAAATAATAAAAAGAAGTTTATCGAGAACATGGCATTAGTGTGACTAACCGAGATACCCTAAGCAACCTCTAACAAAAATTTAAAATAAATTGACAATCACATTACCAACTGCCGCTTATTACCTCTGGTTCATTAATTATTCTGAAAACTGACATTTTATTGATACATTTTAATGACTATTTTATTATTAAACTGAGGCTGTTTTTATTTGTTTTTGTTGCCTTTTTTATTCCTATTAAAAATTCTAATTTTCACTTTCCTTAAGTAGGCAGCAGGCTGCTTCGGGCCAAGGCACCATGCAAAGTAAATCCGTCCCTGAGTAAACCACACTTATGTGATGTTTGGTTAAATTTGGATCATATATCCACTATACAAGGTATAAGTCCATGGTATTACACATACTATTTTTTAACTCATCTTCATACTTATTGGTTTATTCAATGAATCGTTGTTAACCATGCGTTAGCTTGTAAGAAATCATGTGAAGTGTTTAGTCTTCCTTGAATAAATTGTTACTGTAAAAGATGAAAACCCATTTGAAAAATAAGATTTATTTTCATTAACTTAATATTAAGTTTTCATTTAAATTAATATATAAATTTGTTTTGTAACTTGCATAAATAAAAATATCATATGTGAAGTATTTTCAAATAATTTTGCCAATAATGTTAGTCATTTAATAATAATGAGAGATGATAATATTTGTAAATATGTTTATATAATTATTACTAAAATAATGTTCATCAATTGTGTGGATTGTATTTTATAAATGTTGTGTCTGTCATTTATCTAGTCTGTGATAACAAACACTAAGAAATAAGGACCTGTTTATTTGAGGCTTACAAAAATGTAAACAGACAAACCTTCATTTCTATTTGGCCAAATTTTGTTCTTTTGATAACTGTACGTACATTTTGATTATAATCATACAATTCATCAATTAACATTTCTACAATACTCTGGAGAGTAGGAAAATATACAAAAATAAAATTAGATAAAAATAGATTATTGGATAGTATCAATTAACATTTATTTGATTTCATTAAAAATAATGCTAGTTGGTGCCCATTGAAATGTTTGATCTTTGTATTTAATTATTATGATCAGTTTGAAATTGCCTCTTTTTTCATTATATTTTTCTTATTTTCTTATCCCACAACTTGTACGGTTGCTCATAATTTACTTTATTATTTGACTTATTTCTTCTAGGATTTATCAAGACTATATTTATCTATTTATGAACACATGATAAAAATATATTTTTATGGTCATAACCACTCCCTTCAGTGAATATTTTCCCAATGTTATCAAAATATATAAATGAATCAAAAGGGTTTTGATAATAACTTTATTTTGGTTATAATATTAAACTGTTTTGTGCTATTGGTTCTCTACCTATGGAGGTGTGGGTTGGTCTGTTCTTGTGTTTGTGCCCTCCAGCTAGTTCTATCCCAAGTGTTCTTATTACAATGTAATGTATTTTTAGTCTTATAGTTGTTTATACAAGAGATAACTTTTTAAAAGAATATGTTGATTTATTTATTTTTAGCTCTCATAACAAATTTAGGATATGAAATATTTATTTTAATTTAATAATAAATTTATATTAAAAAAATTAACATTTTATTTTGCATAAGTAAAAATATACATACATATTTTCATGTATGATAATTTGAAAATATTTGTAAGAGAGTATTCCAACAGCCGTAAGCAATTGTTGCTGGAAAATCCTGTGGGAATTCTCTCTACGTGAAAATACTCCCAGTTCGATTGTACACTTTGGTGCAGGCTTCTACCTTGATGCACTTACAAATGGACAGTTGGAGGTATGTTTACAAAATGCCAACATTGATAACATGTTAATAAATTCTTAGTGTTATTTTATAGATAGTGAAGCTAATTGATTTGATAGATAGTGATTCGTGGCTAAAAGTATAAAGTTCCCAGATTTCGGGGTCAAACCCATCCTCGTGAGGACAAATGAGTAACTACTTGAATAAAGATTTAGAAAACTGAGCCATTAAGGCTGGGGGCCTTTTGCTGACCACATGACAAATGTTGATACTATCATCACTCACAGCGGTGTCTTCATCGCTTATGGACTTACCCGATGGAGTTTTATAATACATATCAAAAGTGACCTCTGCAGATCCCATGACTTGACGTTCATAAACAAATTGAGGTACAGCACTCATTTAATCTTTAACAGTTTAGAATGTTAAATTATTTGTTGGCTCATGTATTTTACCTTATCAAAGTGTTATTAGCTCCATTGTAAAAATAATTGAGTTTTTATCATGACATTTAAAAAAAATCTTTAATGTGGTTTGGGGCTGGTTTTTATATCAATGGAGGCATCTAGTATAACCTACATGTTGTTTACATTACACTTAAAGCATGTTTTAGGAGAATTTACAAGCTTATATGCTTAAAAAAAATAGTTACAAGCTAACCTAGGCAAAGCTGTATTTTCCTTTCGACAACAAATTATATTTAACTATACTATTTTCATATTTACTTTATCACTTATTTCATTTCACCTTTGTTAAGGACAAAATAAGTATTTAATAAATCAAATTGTTGAGTAAATTTTTCAATATCAAATAAAAAAGGATAAATTATTTATTATTATTATTATTAGCACCGCGTCTTACTACCCGTTTGGGTTATACGCTAATGTGTGATGGTAAGGTGATTGTGAGATGAAATGAAGGACCTACAGTTTAACGTGGAATCCGAACCACGGTGGAGGCCTGGCATTCCACACATTCACAAGATGTCTTGTCAGAGGTGAAGGAAGGGTTTGAATTATTTATTATTATTATTATTATTATTATTATTATTAGCACCGGTCTTACTACCCATTCGGGTTGTACGCAAATTATTTATTAATCACTGTATTAGTGCAAGAGTTAACATCTAAAACATATTTTTGTAATTGTAACACTAGCAAGAAAATAACATCTTTTATTTGGAAAACTACTTCCAGGATGTATTATCAGAAATGCAACAAAAATACACTATTTGAACTGGCTTGAGTAAAGTTAGCCAGTCTTACACAGGACAAGTGAAGTTATCCTGGTAGGCAAGTGCACTTGAAAATAGAAAAGCTTGCCTTGCCTACCAGCAGGTTAACAAGTTGTCTGGTAGGCCGCTTCACTCCTAAATATAAAAGCAATCTATTCACTTGCCTTGCATGCCAGGTTTTTTCCCCCTCCTACTTGCATCACCTCAAATATCAATTAGTAGTTTACGTGTGACGTATATCTTGAGGCAGATGACCTGCTGACTTAATTTACCTCATGTAAACCCACCTTTATACTAGTAAACTAGCGTATAATCCGAACGAGTAGTAAGACCCAGCGCTAAAAAACTAATAAACCCTAAGACCTTGACACAATAATAGGCACTGACCAGATTGTATTTTAAGTTCTCAATGTTACACCATATTTCTCAGACTAATATATTTTATTATTTAGGCTCCCATTTTAACAGGTTCATATTTTACTAATTAATAGCTGCTCAATTTCAGTAGGACCTATTAATAACTCAATTTAATTAGCATTTTTTTTACAAAACTAACTCGTTAGCTTACACACTTTGCACCTGAAAGGGTGAAGCCTGTTGCAAATTTGAGGGCTAATTTGTGTTTACAAGTTCCTGGTAATATTCTGACAGCTTAGCATTTTTACATACCTGAAATGTATTCTCTTTAAAAATCTTCTGATTTGACCATGGTTCATTTAATGGATTTTAAACATTTTTTATGTTGATACATTATTTACTTCAAAGAATACTCAATGTCCCTAAAATGGAGTGTATACAGATGTGTTTTTATTGGTTGGATCTGACCTCATCCTTTCATTTATGATGAGAAGTCTTATAATTAATGTTTTATACAGTTTCTGTAATAAATATTGCCTTTCATGTAAGTTTTATAATGTGCCTTAAGAAAAATGGCTTCACAAATCCTTCCCATATTTACCAAACCCACTGTGTGTATAAGTTAATAGAATTGTAATCATTTAGACTTACACTTATAATACTTTGAAAAAAAATTATTATTTTAACTTCTTTACTAATGTATTTTTTTTCCCTATTGAAAATTTTCATTATTCAAATATAGGGCATCAAGAAAAGTCCAATGAAGCAATGGTATAAATTAAATATTATTTCTTTAAAACAAATGTTACAAATTAACTGAGAGTTTGTAAATACAAGGACAACTAGTTTCCTCACTAATAACTTGAAAATATTTCTCAAATAAAACATTTATTAGGTTTTTAACTCAGTTAAGATTATTTCAAAAGTTGTAATTCACAATGTGTCGAAAGATCTAATTTTGGTGTATATTTTAACAACTGTATCGGGTGTGAAATGACAAATGTCCTGTGAATGAGAGTATTCGGCTTTAGAGGAAGTGATGTGAAGCCTTGCTTATTCCTTAGAATTAACATTAGCAAATCTGTTATGATGGATATAAGATTGTGCAGCAAATATCCAATCTGGTGAAAAACAAATAGGTATTGTATATTTTTTATATTGTAATATGTCTTGTATAGTTTTTTAAAAAATATATTTACTGAACTTTCAAGTGTTTATTTTTTTACCATCATTTTAATATCCTTCTTTATTCCACAATTTTGATTAAACTTATTTTAGTGGTAGGAGCATTGGCGTAATAAGCCAAACACCCTAGGTTTGATTACTGTGTCCAGGTGTTATTTTTAATCTAAAGATTATTAGTTATATATAGAGAACATTTGAAGTTTTGATTTGTTGATGGATGGAAATATAACATTTTACAATAATTCAAAGTCTAGTTATGAAGTGGAATTGATGTAATCCATAGATCTCAATAACATGATGTAGAGATAATTGAACCTGTCTACTGGCGTGTCTATTCCATGACTGTCTTTAACAGGGCTACTGTTAATGATATATTCTACCAATGTGCATTTAACTGGGGTTCAAACTCTGGATTCTAAGCATGTGTCACTGAAGAAGTCATCAATCTTGGGATTAATTTGCTGTAGCTCTCCACTTCAGTCTTAGTAGGCGATGTTGGCAGAAGAAAGTACAATTTGATTCATGTACTCCAGACTGAACTCTTCACTTTCTCCATTACACATCTACTTCTATTCTTCATACTATCATGTCTCAGTATATGGCCTATCATGTTAATTCTTCTTTGCTGTATACATTTTCAAAGTTTTCTTTCTTAATTTGCTTTATTTTGCACTTTTGTATTTTATACCATCTCAGAAACATAACTACAAAAATCTCATTTGCTGATAATGATGTGGTTTGTGTCATCCATTCCTTTACAAGTAAGGCTCTGGTCTAACAGTACAATGTTAAATGTGCCATATTAAATACTCAGGTGAAACCTTTATTACAAATAAATATTTGTGTTCATACACCTGATTAAAAGTTATAGTCACAGTTTTCAAACGGCCCAAAACACTCTTCGCCACCTGTACATAGTGGAACTAAAGTTGGACATCATAAGACTTGAATACAAGAAATTGTATGCGTTAAACAGTCAAGTTATACATATATTTGTTTTGTTCAACTTTAGATGTGTCGAAGAATGTCATAAATCTGCTATGCTGATATGTTCCTGCTGATTTAACTTGGAGGGCAACACAAGAAAATTTGACCCAGGCAGAAGGCAAGTGAAAATAGGTTTAGTTCAATTATATTTTGAAGTGGTTTGTCCAACGAGGGGAGTGACGCAATCTCATCTGGATCTTCTTTTTCAAAGAATATTTTGTACATGTAGATTGGTGTAATTTATATCCATGTTTCCAAACTTAATCATAAGCTCATAGTTTGTGATTCTGTTATATGCCTCGCCCATCTTTTTCTTGGTATCCCTTGCGGCCTTTTTCCTCATTACATGACCATACCATCGCACCCTGTTTCCTCTATGTACTATCTCTTGAACTCCTTGTACCCCCAATCTTGCCTTCATTCCTATCTATATGGGATAGCAAATTAGTTGTAGGGTTTAGGTTACATGTTTTGTCTTTTTTAGTGAAAATGAGGGATTGAAGGGTGAGCATCACCTAATATTCGCAGCACAGTGATGGAGGTTACTTCCATTTTCAAATATTTGTGACAGAATGTTAAGAAAATTGAAATAATAGAGGTAAACAATGCTCTGGACAGATTGTAAACAAATTGTGTAATTGCTCCAGACCTCGTTGGTCCTATGCAGAGTTCTTCCAAAGTGACACCATTGTGTTCTGAAGAGGTGAAACGGCGATACCAGGATACTGCACTTGTTATATTCAAGGTAAGAGCTCATGTAATTTATTTATGGGGAGCCATACTTTACACTAAAACAAAGTCATAAAATAGGACAATATAAAATGTACACAGCAGTAATGATGTAGAGTATTGTCATAATTTACACTCAGTGCAGTAACTCTAGGGGATATGGGGTTGGGGGGTAAGGGGGATGGTAAATAAGGCTCCAGGAGCCCACATTATGGGTGTACGGTTAGACCGAAGGAATAATATACACAAGTTTGGCCGTTCACCTTTCTTGGCTATGTTTTAGGAGCAGCAGAGGTTAGTGAAGAATGCAGGCTATCTGACATACGGTAGCAATCGTCGCACCCTCTTCTACACTGACTATGGCAATGCCCCTGTTCTTGTGCATGTCAGCAACAAACTGGCAGTAAACAACAAAGTCTGTTCTCTGCTTTGAGTTTGAACTATATATGATTCTCCGAATTTTGATTTTTATATACATGAGGTTGTGATAAAAATAATAATATTGAAACTGTGGCACATTTGAACAGTAAACCCTTACCATCAATATTGAAAAACAATTGTATCAAGAAAATAAATATATATTTTTATATTACATATTTAGGATTTTTATCCTCCTTTCGGAGTTGATTAAATCTAAAGGTTTAGTTTTGTTGATATTTTAGTAACTTAAATTGAGAAGGATATTTTTCTTCTAGTACATTCACATTAATTTTATTGAAATAAGTCATAACTTTTAGTTATACTTAAACCTATTCATATAGTACTAAATTGCAGTAGGTTTTCAATAAACTTTTAAGTTTTCCTTAATAAATCAAAATTAGATTTTGAGTTTTAAGTTTTGTAGAAATTTTAATAGTTAAATTAAAGAATTGGGAGCTTAACAAACTCTCATTGAACCAAGGTTCACTTCAAAGCAGCCAAATTCTTATTCTCTTTGTTTGAGTTATTTAACATGCACATCCTGAACCAACTGATTAACAACACATGAGAATTTCTATGAGCAAACATAAAAGAGACTACTAATTTTTCCAGGAGAGGTATTTTCACATACTTTACAGGTTTTTTTATATACCACAATCTACATGGGGCCAACAGCTTTACTTCCCCTCCGAAGGGAGTTTTGATACAAATTTTTATCGCTCAAGAAAAATTCGTCAACCCTGGCTGGGGTTGAACCCACAGACTTTGGGTCCTGAGGCGAGCACTTTACCTCAAGACCACCGAGATCAACACCAGTTAAATTGAAGATGGTTTAATCCACCTAATAACAAAAAGTGAAGTTTTTTACAAATATTTATTGGGCACAAGGACATTAGCATTAGTTGCATTTATACTGGTTTGCCTGTTACAAGAGGGTTGGGTATTATTCTTTATAGTCCCCCCCCCCTCTAGCCACAAATATAGGCACATTTACTCTAAACTATATATATGAGATAGTAATTGAAAAATAAATTTATATAATAAAATAATACACTTCTGGCAACCTTAAGTGATAAGTAGATTATAGTCTTAAAACACTATGTTATCACATTTAATGGATGTGGGAAAGAAGGTATGAATATGGGAAAGACTTTTGTAATGGTATTTATGGATATGGAGAAGGCGTATGATAGTGTAGATAGAAATAATGTTTTTAAAGCGATGGAGGAGGCTAAAGTGGAAAGAGGAGTTGCAATGAGTGCATGGTATCTACTCAACTTGATCAATGAAATCCACAACCTTTTCCCTGATTATTTCCTAAAATTCCTGACTAAAAAAGTACGTCACATGCTTCTAACTCCCCCCATCTGCACTCGTTTTTATATTAATCTTTTTTATGAATAATAATAAGTTTTAAAATTTGAATATTTTTTTAATTTGTTTAGATTGTTTACTAGGAATTAAAAATATATTACACAGCTACAATAGACATAATTTACTGATTATTGTATTTCATATTTGGAGTAAAACCATCATTTTCCCAAATTTTTATTGTGATTTACCAAATTCTCGACTTATTCCCGTTTTTCCCCTATCACTTTAAATTCCTGGTTATTCCCGTTTCCCCTGATTTTCCCGGTTGGTAGACAACCCTGTGAGTGTGAAAAGCATGTATGAAGTTAACAAGAGTTGTGTTAAGACGGAGAGTGGGAGGACAAAGTGGTTCCAAATAAAAGATTGAATGAAGCAATGCAGTGCACTCTCACCATTACTACTTGTAATAGTAATGGGAATGGTCATGGTCATGAACAAAGTGTCAGGAAAACTCTGGGAGGAAAGAATGAAATTCATGATGTTTGCTGATGACTTGTTGGTATGGGGGGAGAAGGAAGAGGAAGTACAGGAATTAAAAATAAGAACATTAAAATATAAATAATATGGTCAGTTTAATGTATTATCTGCAGTAGAATTAAGTAAAAGATTAATATTATATATAGAGTATAAACAGGTAAAAAACTATTCTTAATTACATTTCTATTACTACCATTATATTGTACAGTTACTTAAAATAATGTACATCCACATATATAATCAAATTATTTACAATATCGAACACACAATTATACAATCAATATTGATTATATGCCAAAATAACAGTGGCGCAATTTTTAAAATTAATATTTGATTGTTACATTTTTGTTTTAAATTGTGTACACACAAAGCAAGGTATCATAATTACATTAGTACAGGTAATAATGAGTTCTAACAATTTATAGATTATTGTGAAAAATATATCATTTGGTAGAGTAAATGAGTTATATATTTAAACACAATTTTAACTAATAATAACCCAATTAGAGTGGTAATTAGGAAAAGAATAGTCGGGAAAGGAATTCTATAATTTGGTCAGTAAGTTTTTGACATCTCAGCTATTGTCAAGAAATGTAAAACTGAGAATATACAAAATAAGCTAGATCAAAACAGAAATAAGTGAGGTACTTTTGTAAGTGTGGCAATGAACTTTTGAGTTCCTAATTCTATAGATAAAGTAAGTTAGAATGAGTTGTGCTCCTCGGCCAAATTAAACTATTGTACCAATTACAATATATTAACATAGTATTAATAATAATGAATTGGTAGATCTGGAGGAGACATTTGATTCTATTCCTAGAAAAAAACTGTGGTCATGTCTGGAGACTGAATATAATATGAGAAGAAAATTTAAAAGCGCTATAATCAGCATGTATAATTTGTGTAAATGTAGTGTGCAAACTGGCTATAGAAATGAAAGCTGGTTCGAGGTGGTCTCAGGAATTAAACAAGGAAGTGTTTTGTCTTCGTTGCTCTTTATAACGTACATGGAATGTAGAGTCGGGAAGTTTAAAATAAGAATAAATGTTAAGAGAGCCAGGAAAGATAATGGTGTATGCAGCCGATATTCATACTGGTATTTCAGCAAAGAGGGCATGGAGATGTCACTAGGTGAGTGGAACACATGTTTTGTAGAGGCTGGAATGAGGATGAACATAAGAATTTTTTATTTTGAATTGAATTGAATTTTTATATTGAATTTATCTTAAATCTGTTGACAGCCACTCTCACACTAACCAAGACGAGTGGCATGTATAAAGTGAAATACTAGAAGCCAATCAATATAATAAATAGTAATTTAAATATATTTTGTTAATTTAACACACTAGCTAAAGAATCGGTGCAAGTGGATGTAAATTAGAATTTAAATATATGAAGTTTTATTACTATAACCAACAACACAGCCACTATATGATCACTACAAAACTATAGATTGAAAAGAATAAACATTCATTTCGTGTCAACCTCATTTCATTTGCAAGGCCATTACAATCATAAACAGGCTGGCCACAAAAGCGAGTGTGTTAGCTGATGTCCGTTTATGCACGTAGCAAGCATTGCTTAATATTACAAACAGAATTACTACTCTCATTTTTTTCGGTAAAATGACTTTAAGGGTTTCGGTCTGATGCGTAAATTCTCGTGTTTTTTTTATCACATCTCCGATATTATTTGAGATATGATTACTTCCCATTGCAAATATGTAGGTTTATTTATAATACAAATATTTTATTTGAAACATATTTTTATAAAAACAATAATTTTCAAGCTAAACACAAATATATATATATATATATATATATACATACACACTTTTCGAACACTAAAGGTTAAGTATTGTGACCGTAAAAATAAATCTAACCACCCCAAATTTTGGTAGATGTCGACGCTTCATGCCCCCACCCCCAGACCCTAAAAAGTGGTTTTTGCAGCTCCGTGTGTCTGTTTAACCTTAAAATTAAGAGTAGTTTAACTATGGGTGAAAAGAGAAAAAATTGATTTTCTCAAAATCAGCTCTAACAATTTTGATTAAAATTCGTATCTAGGCGTTGATTAATATTATAAACAAAAATAGATATTTTCATTTTCCCATTAAAATGATTTCAAAGGTACTTTACAGAAGCAGAAATTTTCATATATTTGCTACTATTTGAGATACTAAATAACTTATCATTGCAAAATTGTAGCACTATTGACAATAGAAACCTTTTATTTGAAATAATTTTATAAAACCAATAGTTTCTGAGATATTGGCAAATATATTAATACAATTTTATGAGCTTTAATTAGATACTAAAGTTTTAATGCAGTAATTCTTTAATGACATAAAGTCAAAAAGTTATGCTATTTTTCCTTTAACCTCTTAGGAGAAATGTTTGTACAACAATGATCTATTTCCTTCATTTCAGACTCAATAGTTAATATTTACATTTTTTATTGGTCAAGATTTATAAATAATGAATTTAATAGCAATGCGATGACCTGAAAATGTGCAAAACCTAATAAAATGCTAATATTTTAACTGGAAGTATAAATTTTAATAAAAAGGTTTGACCCTAGTGGACCTAATAGTGATAATTTTTATTGATCCAAACATACAAATGAAGACATTAATTCTTTAGTAGTAAAATAATAAAATTTAAAAGTGAGACTCAAAAAAGTTGTGTGTTAGTATAGTGCAATTTATGCTTGGGTTTGCTAGTGTATAGTATTTATTTTAACATATATTACGAGTTTTGAGTAAATATCTCTATTTTTAAACATTAGAGCGAGAAAGTCCGTGCGGAGTTCCGTACCATTTATTAAATTTGGCTGGATTTTAACCAGTATTTTGTGAGGGGTAGTTGGGGTTTATTAAAATTGCAAGCACGATTGAAATAAATCTTAATTTACAGTTTAGGCCTATATTGTGTAATGTAGGTAGATTTGTAAATCAATAAAATTTCTAACAATATGCCAGGATTCAGATTTGAGATTCGAAAATAAAATGTAGATTTGGATTCGAGAAATAGTGGATTTGACCTATCTCTAATAAACATAAATTACAATGCCATTCACCAACTAACCTGGAGACAGGATCTTAGCCCTTTGTAATAATAACCTTCTAAAAAAAGTTAGCCAAAAAGTGTAAATAGTATAAAAAACCTTAAAAAAATATACCATATATAGTTTGCACAAGATCACCAGAACACAAAAGATTGAATGCATTTATAATTTCCAGGCACTGAAGTGAAATGGAAATTTCCCAATTTTCAATGTTGTCATTACGTTTAAGTAACAGAACTTTCATTTACTGAGATTTGAGAGCTAAAAATCGAGGTATTGAAAATCATGATTTTAAGATAGGTTCTCAATTATTTCGATACCAGTATGAATCAGGGGTTTTGACTATGACAATCCTGACTTACAACACGCAAACTAAGCTGTATCGAGCATAAGAATTGCTCAGATGAATAACATGCAATGAATATATTAGTTAAGTCCACAACAATAAGAAAGTGCCAAGCTTTTTATATATAGTGTTTCTCACATATCTGTCCAAACACATTTTCAAAAGCTGATCTAATTTAAATACAAATAGTTTCAGTGTCTATACTCCTAAATAATTAATCATGATATTATGCTACATAAAGTAACAAGTTCAAACCAAAGTGTGCCTGCTTTGTTATTATCCAGATTAAACCATTTGTTGTATAAGAATCAAATTCTAAATACTAAAAGTTTCTCACAACTTGTAACTTGTTTGAAAACATAAGTTTCTTTGACATATTTTATACAATTTAGTGGGAAAAAAAATTATATTCATTTTAAAGAAGCAAAAAAATCCTGTTGAAATAATTTTAACTTTTTTTTTTACACATCCATTACTGTTTCCAGCCTGTGGCCTGAGTCAGTTTTTTTATTCAAGCCATATATTTTCTACTGGCGGCTTGTTAGGCCCGTCGTAGCGTCATGTCTTATAATATAACAAGACCAGGACAGGCACAACACCCAGTCCCCGGCCATTAATTTATCACTGTGAAAGGGTAAACCCACATTTCACCAATAATACATTTTTCGGCCATGCCAGGAATTGAAACTGGGATCCTTAGCTCAGTAGAGACACACGCTACCAACTGAGCTAAGGTGTCAGATTGAAATAATTTTAACTGCTCTTTAAAATTACAATTAAATAATCATTCTATATTCTAATTTTCTATGAAAATCCCTGAAATTCCGTCAAATGGGGTGAATTCGGACGGCAAGGTGAGTTCGGCCAGTTGAAGTACATTTCTCTTTTAATGTTGGTAGCACTGTGACAAAAGGTTGTGGTGTCCTGTTTTTTCAGGATTTTGTTTGTATGTGCTATCTGTGATATGATAATCATTGGTGTTTACGCTTTTACACAGTAAGACGTGCCTTTCTAGTAATATAAAGTTGACATGTTAAAAATAGTAATTGATGTCTCTTTGTGAACTTTTAATTGTAAAGCTATAAGAAAATCAAAATAAAATGTGTTATTTTATATACACTTTGTTAGTTTGTTTGAAAAAACATATCTTTGTGAACTGTATTTAGAGACAAATATAACAGTATATTAGGAGATTTTTAGTTAGAAAGTGATAGTGAGAGGTTACTTCGGACAATGCCGCGAAATTATAAAATAAAATTGGGGAGCAAACCTTATTGCAATTATAGTGTTGATAACCTAGAAAAAGCTCTCAAGGATATAAAGGGAGGCAAATTATCTTACAGAAAAGCATCCGAGGTATACCAGATCCCTCGATCAACTCTTCAAAACAAATTGAATAAAACAAATCCCAGAACTATTGGAGGACAGACGGCTTTAACTCATGATGAGGAAAAAATGTTACTTGATGGAATTCAGAGAGCCGCTCATTGGGGATTTCCATTCACCCCAACGGATATTAGATATCTGGTGAAAGGGTATCTTGATAAATGTGGGCGTAAAGAGAAAAGATTGTGTAATAATCTGCCTGGCTCTGAATGGTCACGGTCATTTCTCAAGAGGCACGCAAATGTTTTGTCTGTTCGACTTAGTGAAAATATAAAGAGAGCTCGTGCGCAAATGAGCAAGTTAATTGTTGAGATATACTTTGAGAACCCGCGCCCAACATTAGAATCCCTTCCACCCAGTAACCTTCTAAATTATGACAAAACAAACATGTGTGATGATCCAGGAAAACAACACAGTATTGTCAAAAGAGGAGCAAAACATGCATAGAGAATCCTTGATTCTTCAAAAACAAGTGTTTCAATAATGATGGCTGCTAGTGGGGATGGCAAACTACTACCCCCTTATGTTCTATATAAATCAGAAAATTTGTGGGACACATGGCAGGAAGGGGGCCTTAAAGGAACCCGCTATAATCGTAACAAGAGTGGCTGGTTCGATTCTTCCTGTGTTTGAGGATTGGTTCATCACCATAGCCCTACCTTATCTGAAATCACTGGATGGACCTAAAGTAATGATTGGAGACAATTTCTCTAGTCATGTGTCATTGAGAGTGATTCAATAATGTGAGCGTAACAATATCTCATTTGTGCTTCTACCACCCAATAGCACACATTTGTTACAGCCATTGGATGTTAGTTTTTTCAGGCCACTCAAAATTGCATGGCGGGGTGTACTTTCCGATTGGAAAAAGTTTACACGGGGAACTATTTCTAAGGATGCTTTTCCAAGTCTTTTGAAACAGACATTGAATAAGATTTTAGCAACTCAATCTGACAACATAACTAATGGATTTCGTTGCACTGGATTAGCTCCTTTTGACCCAAACTGTGTTTTGAATAAATTACCTTACAATGAGGAGTCACGTGAAGACAATTCAGGTACAGCTTGGAGTGCAAGTTTTGAAGAAGTCTTAAAGCATGCTCGCTACCCCACCACTAGCTCAACTGGCCGCCGCCGCAAATTGAATGTTCCTCCTGGTAAGTCCATCTTGGGACATGACTTAAAAGTCCCTTCAGAAAGTGACAATGAAGAGGTTGAGAATATTTCATCATCCAGTGTAAGCAGCAGCGATAGTGAGGAAAATGAACTCAAGAGCAATGAGGATGATGATGATGATGATACTCCCACATTACAAAAGGAAGCCTTCCTAATCGCTAAATATTTATACAAGTGTGGCAATAAGGAACTTGGTATGCAATATGTTGGTGTTGTAAAAAATATTGGAGAGAACACAGTGGATTTAAGTTTTTTGCGCTCATGTCGAAACAGTAAGAAGATATTTGTGTTTCCTGATATTTTGGATGAAGACACCATAAGAAAAGAGCAAGTTATCAGAGTACTGCAAAATCCATTGCAAAGGAGAGTAAAGTTTATTTTTAACAAAGATGTAATTTGAGTAACATTTTATTATTTGAAGTTGGAATTATATAAACTGAAATAAAAATAATAAATAGAACAATATTTGAGTAATTTATATTTGTCCATACTAATATTATAAAGAGGAAAGATTTGTTTTTTTGTTTGTAATGGATAAACTCAAAAACTACTGGACCGATTTTAAAAATTCTTTCTTTGAAAATTTAATTTATTCCCCATAAAAATGTCGATAGTATATTATATAGTCGTTGGAAAAAAAAGTTGTTGAAGGGAAAGTGGGGTTGATGAAGGGGTCGGGGGGTAGGGGCGAGGAAAGAGGAATGAGATGAAAATAGGAGGATAAAAATAGGGAGGGGGCTATACAGTGATGGTAGGACTGTGTTTTTAATAAAAAAAGTAAAAAAAAAGTTTTGTTTTTATATTGACATGATGGATGATTTGAAGCTTTGTTTTACAGGATTCTTTACAATATTTTTTATGGGGAAGGAGGCTAGTTTTTTTATATTTAAAAAAATTGTAAATGCTTTATACATTTTTTAAAAGGCATTTTACGTGTCCGAAGTAACCCCATAAAAAGAATGAATCCAGACATTCATTTAAAAAGTAGTTGTCCGAAATCACCCTATATGGTGGGGTGACTTTGGATACTATTTTAATTTTTTTATCAAGCAAATACATTTATATAAATTAACAACTCATTAAGCTCTGAATTCCTAATATATATACCCCATGATCGACATTGTAAAAAACACAATTTCATCATTCAACTTTAACTATCACTAAACATACTCCAAAAGCGTCCAAATTCATCCCATTTGACGGATTCCCTGAACTATCTGAATGTTATTTGTTTTTCTGAACAAGAGTGTTATATGTTCTCCACGCACCAAGCCTTGCTGCGGGGATCTTCAAGTCTTCGTCTTTCTGAATAAGAGTGTTATATGTTCTCCACGCACCAAGCCTTGCTGCAGGGATCTTCAAGTCTTCGTCTTTCTGAATAAGAGTGTTATATGTTCTCCACGCACCAAGCCTTGCTGCAGAGTTCTTCAAGCCTGAATACAAAGGTGCAGGAAATTGTCAGGGTAGCTGAGGTGCTCACTCATCCACTGTAGAGGGGTCTCACATGGAGGTTCGATGCCATGGGTGATCACACGCGCTGCCACAAAAAATACACTTCAATGATACTCTCCACTTGGTAGAATACAATGACAGGCTTGATATACTTTATAAGTTTGGAAATTCCCTGACTTTTCCAGGATTTCCAGACAAAAAATACGTTCCTCCCCGTCTTTTATATGCAAAGCTGTTCATAAAAAATTCCATTAGGAAATATCACCTTTAATACACCTGAATGGGATTAAAACCTCGATCTCCCCGTTATCGACAGTCTAATCTATCATGAGAATGAAACCTTAAGCTATTCAAACACCAAAGTGGATAATTATATTCATAAGAATTTTATCAACTAATTAACTATGATGATCCAACTAATTGAACTTAAAACAACAAATGGTCGATAATAAATGTTGAGTTTTCCTACCTTCAGTCTCTTCTGGAAAGACTTCATGTACCAAATCTTTCAGCGTTTTGCGGTGTCCCTCCTCTGTGACTGGTCGTACTAGTCGCTGCACAAAAGCTTCGTCTCCATGGTAACAACGAAAAGGGATGTACTTGAATGCTTCATCTGCACTGGCTTCCATCAACTTGCGGTTCACAGCCCAAAACTGGTCAAACTTGTCTGTAAAGAAGGTTAAAGTATGAGTGAGTCGGTCTCCATCTTCTGGTTTGCGCCTAAGCGAGTGAAACAAGCTCTTGTTTACTGTCTCACCATTCTGTAACCCCAGCCACAATTGATTGTGATCTTTCTTCTGCATGTTGGACACAACTTGGCTGCGATGTTTCAAGACATCAGCCTCCTTGACGCAGGCCATGAAGTGAGACTCTACCGCGTCTCTAAGAATAATAATTGGACATTAGTAAAAAATATTTCTAAAACATTAAATTGTTATCATCTTACCCACAATGGTGGTTGCATGGCCCAAGGCATCACTCTTGCAATACACTAGACTGCTGATGACAGGGAACTCGGGGTTTGATTCCGGTTCACTGAGGGTGATATTCCACTCTCCCTCCACAATATATGGGTGCACGTTCTCTAAATTCAACCTTCATAATCCCTAACTTATTAGAATAATTATTATTGCATAGGCATATAACCCAATCAGGTAGTAAGAAACAATGCTAAAAACATTATATATATGTATATGTATGTGTGTGTGTGTGTGTGTGTGTGTGTGTGATGCGGCCCAGGAAAACATGCCACATGTTGCAAAAATCATTTTCCTATTTTTTTAATTCTACCAATAGAAAACTTAATTCTGAACATTAAAAATGTACCTTTCTAGCTATAAAATTACATTTTTATAATATTTCAAACATCAATATCTATTTTTACCAATTTGTGGTGAATGGCAGCCAAAGTTTAAGACATGGTTTCATTTCCCGTGCAATACCTTATTTAAAGCTAGATTTATTGTTTTATTAATGTCATGGTAATCCTGTTTACTGGTTGTGATTGTAGTTAACATTTTGAACTAACAGATGGCGTTGAAATCTAGAAACCGTCAATTTCAACACAAAGTGACATTTTACGCTATGCTGAACAATTTCTTTGAGCAACATGGAGCGTGTTTTTCTGGGTCGAATCACATATAATCTTAAAAAGGCTAAAGAATGATTTATGTCAAAATATTTTGCTGATGCATGTATAAAGACCCTCATTTATGGTAAATAAAATGATTGGATTAAATTAAATTACTAGACTATAGTAGTATTTTGGTAAGTAAGTATATAAGCTTTTTTTGGTTTAAACAAGCAACAACAGAATCTAAGTGATCATGTTCCACCTCTAGCCATGCTACCATAGTCCAGTCTGTGTTTTACTCTTCTGCTGAAGAAGGGGACTAAGGTACCCTGAAAAGTTCATAATTATGTGTTTTGATTGTGAACTTTGAGGCTTCAAGAGTTTTCTGGTGTGTGGGCCTTGCCTTTGTATGTTTGATTTAATATAGCTCTTTGTTTGATTAAAAATGGTAACAAGTTAACTTTTTTAGCACCGCGTCTTACTACCTGTTTGTTACTACCCATTCGGGTTATACCTATGTACTAATTACTATTATGTGTTAGGGATAGGGATGGTTGAATTTAAAGAATGTGCACCTACATTTACACAGAGGGAGAGTGGAAAACCATTTAAGAAAAAACCCTCTATACACCCAACTCGTCATCTACAGTCAGTCTAATGCAAGAGTAGAGCCTTAGATCATACGACCAATTAAGTAGGTCTAGCAAATTAACTTAAATGTAAAGTGAAATAGAGCAATAAATAGACAAATTACGGCTTAAATTTCTGTATCGCAAACAAATCCAAGATAGGAGCATAGAAACATCTAATTTAGTTTGCTTAAACTTTGTTTCTCCTTCTTTCTCTTCATATACAGTCTTATTTTCATGGAGAGCCTGTTATTTGAAAACATTAAACTCATGTTGCCAAAATGGTGGGGAAAAACAAAAATTTGTGCTTACATTCTTAATCCATTTAAGGAAGTTTTATTAGAAATTTTTAATAAGTTTTTAGATGAACTATTATTTTAATAAATCAGGTAAGACATATTTAAAGAATGCCGAATTTTAGTGAATTTCAAACAATGTTGGTGGTCAAAAGTGAGCTTCTTATAACAAATCAGGGTTTAGTTGACTTTGGTCATAAGCTGGTTGTTTTAATAACCAGTCCAAACACATATTTAAATAAATTATATTCTTGTTCAACATAAATACATTTTCCAGATTGAGGTAGCTTTTATTGGTTATTGGAATTCGTTAGTTCTCATTAAAATTAACAAAATTGACCATAATTCATGCCTAAAAGGTCAAGTAGTCTACTCGATATTGTAATTTTATTTGGTGTGTTTATGTATTATAAATTTAAAAAATCCACAATGATCTAAAAATATAATTTTATAGTTACTTGAATGTCCTAAATAAAAGTTAGTAGAAACACATCTAAGTAAATTTCAGTGTCTCTTACGTATATTGTAATTTTAGTTAAACATTGAAAAGAAGATAGAAGGGGGCAAGGCCTATACACCAAAAAATTGTAAGCCCCAAAGTTTACAATTAAAAACCAAAGACATAATTTTGACATTTTCAGGGTACATTAGTCCCCTTCTTCAGAAGAAGAGAATAAAACAGACTGGACTATGTATGGTAGCATGACTTGAGGTAGAACATGATCACTTAGATACTGATGTTGCCCGTTCAAACTTAGATCTTGACTCTTGGTAGATGGATAGAATGTTGTACTTATATTTAATTATTAAATAATCAAATTATCAGTTTTTATTTATTACTATTGGTTATATAGAAATGACTGGTGTGAGTAGGCCTGCTTAGAAGGAAAGGAGAAATGGTTATCTAAGATTCAGACAAGGAGGGTGTCTGGATTTGGTTATACAGTTAACTTTTCATTATCCATGGTAATGCAGGTATTCCACATAGTTAATAAAACAAGAGATTGTAGCACATTCAATTCAAACTAGTACTCACCTATCATGAATGTGTCTATGAACACATTATGTTTCAATCACTAAGATAATAAAAAACACTTTAAATTAATGTACATTAAACTCAAAATGGACACATCACTTAAAAATGTCTGTATCAGTCTTCTGCTTCATCGCAGCTGCTTCCTTTTCCCTTATCTCACTGTGTATTTTCTTTAACATCAGCTTGTCAGATAAGAGCGTGTCATCTTCCTGTTCCAGATAATTAAGCAGGTACAACCCCGAAAGGCTTCCCCACCCCTCTTGCATAAACTATTTGCCTCTCTGGTTATTATCTCTTCCTTAGGAATTTACTGAGTACAACAATTGGTAGCCCTGTATTCTCCATCAACATTCTAAGATGTATCCCCTACTGTTGGTGATACTGCAATTAAGCCACAAAGTAGATAATCCACCCGCGCTGAGTTGTGAGTTTACTGTAGGTATGTTTGTGAGAAAATTCCTACCTACAAAGCTGGGAGGAATTGCAACTATTGGGGAGGGCTCGTTCGTATGGCTCTAGTACTATAGCATGAGTCAAGATCTACATTACACGTTTGAGCATGAAGTGCTAGGTACTGGTTTGTCAGGGTCATTGTGATTGGCATAAAAATAGTGACCATTCGTTCGTTGTCTGAGAAGATTTTCTGTAGAGCATTCATAGTGGCCTTTCATGGGGTATTCCATTTGTGTGAGTCTGCTGTTAAATGAGGTGAGAGATTTGTGAATTTTACAGGTACTGCATCTCGGTTTGTTGCAAGGGTAGGAACTTTTGGCCTGATGTTTGTTGTTTGTGGCAATTTAGTGTGAACCAGAAAGTTGTGGAGATTGGGGGAGGGGGGTTTAAATGTGATTCTTGGAGCAATGTTGAGAAGATTTTGTGTGAGAGTTGATGAGGTTAGGATATAGAGGCCTGTGTTCAGGATAAATTTGAATTGGTCTTAGTACATTATAATACTGGGTGGTGAGCGGTAGCCTATGTCATTGGAAGGTTGTTTATTGTATATGATAATTTGTTAACAAGCTAGGCTTTGATTTAAAACACTCTTAATGACAATTTTGGAGGGCAAAATACATTTCCAAATTACTAACCTGCTGGGACAATGCAACAGTTCATCCTCGGGGAACTTGTCAAAGTGAACTGTGATATTCCAAGGCAATTGTAGATCTGTAGTTACATACATATCAAACAATACACCAATGGGATAGTGCCTGAAACAAACACATGGAAGTCATCATCATTATTAAAACACAGAGTAACATTTAGTCCAACACCTTAGCTCAGTCGGTAGTGTGTGCCTATTGAGCTAAGGGTCCCGGGTTCGATTCCCGGCATGGCCGAAAATTGTTCAATGATGGAAATGTGGGTTAACCCTTTCACATTGATAAATTGATGGTCAGGGACTGGATGTTGTGCCTGTCATAGTCTTAAGTTATATTATAAGGCATATAAAGCTACAACAGGCCTAGCCAGCTAATTAAAACCTTGTTTTCACTATTTAAATTACTTAAAATTTGTTATATATTATATGTAAGAAGTTACAGCAAAGAGAAAGAGAGAGAAACAAATAAAAAGGAATGAAAACAATCAGTGTTGGCACTATTTTTCTTACTACCAAATTCTTTGTGTTATCCAGAAGGAATTCCAATATTTACAGGCAACTTGGATTTAAGAAAAGGAGACTAAGATTTTATTTTTCATCAGACTGGCTAATGTGAAGTCTAATAACTTGGTTAAAACAAAATAATTTAATATTGATGGGGAAATACATCTTCTGTCGCGCCAAAATCCTTGTTTAAGGGGTAGTAACCAATAAGACATGTTTATATAAGTGTGTCTAAAGCCCATATCACACTAGGATGCCAGCAGCACAGAGCCCAATGGTGCATCACACATCTGGCATCGCTGCCAGTCTGAGTGCCAAGACACGCATTTAGTGGCATCGATGCCAGATTGGCAGTGCTGCCATAAAAATACACAGAGTAAGATCTGGGATCTCACATTCAGATTCCAACAGCGCTGCCAGTGGGTTTTGTATTGTGCTGTCTCACTCTCGTCTTGTTACTGTTGTGGTTTATTTCTTGCAACATGGACAATTTTGACACAGAAAATTTCATGACAGAGATGCAAAACAGACCTTCGTTATGGGACTTATCATCTGATGAATACTGCAACCGCAAATTAAAGAATAAATACTGGGAAGAGGTTGTGGAAATTTTTGGAGAGGACTTTATAACAAAAGTAGAGAAAAATGAGCTTGATTAATTTTCTAAACACATTTATTTTTATTTTACAGTACTTTTTCTTAGCACTGTGTTTTACTACCTGTTCAAGTTATATGATTATTTAATAATTATGCTTATCTTAAATCTAGAACAGACACAACATCTAGCTCCCAGACTGTTAATTCATCACTGTGAAAGGGTAAACTTACATTTCACCAATGATATATTTTTCGACCATGCCGGGAATCGAACACGGGATCCTTGGTTCAGTAGGAAGACGTGCTACCGACGTGTATATCTTCTTTCCAACTCACTTCTACATAGTATGTCCAATAACTCATTAAAAGATGTCATTGACATTCTTATGTAATTGAATAATTTTTCTTTGGATTTTCTTAAATCACTGTACAACTTAAAAAACCATGTGTGCTACGATCTTAAACGAAGGGATGCACCCACAACCGTCATTTTTTCCCTTTCTTTTTACTTGAACGACGACGACGAATACAAACAATGAGTATTTTGGCATCTTGGGTGGCAGACCCCACTATTGCCAACAGCTGCACTGGCATCCTAGTGTGATATGTGATATAGGTATTATTCTTTAGTTTACTTTTTCGTTTATTGAAAGATAAACTGTTTCAAGCTTTAAGTTAAACGTCCAAAGATAATAAATATTCCAGTATTATTTCTAGATTTTGCAAAATTCCCTGTGTTTTCTTAATTCTTCCTGTATCCCAGGTGTGTGGCAAGCCTGGCAATATATCTTTTACAATGAAAAGAAGAACACAGTTCACACTCTATATTGCTGCCAATGGACATAGAGGTAATTTATTTTTACTGTCCAATCCCTCGACCTAAGTTTCATGCTAACATAATTCATAGTTTCTTCTTTAGGGAAGTTGAGCTTATTCTTATAGAATCAGTGTTCATACTAAAACTAAATATCTACACTTTGTGGCATCTCCTTTAGATCCCCTCATGTCCAACCATTTGAAAACCACTAGTATAACCACATGAGTAACAAATTTACATAATCCTGGAATGGACATAACACTCAATCATCTGAATAAAAGTGTTTTATTATTTTGCACCACATCTTAATACCCATTCATTGTTCAGGTTATACACATATGTACTAATTACGCAAATGCGTTAGGAATGAAGAATGTTTAATTTCGAGGAAGTGTACCCACATTTGCACAGAGGGAGAGGAAAACAATTTAGGAAAACCACCCTCAAAACTCAAACTCCCTGTCGTTAGCCCTCTAACTCTAAGTGTGAGAGTGACGGTTTAGACACCAAAGCAGGTAATGTGAAAGTTAATACCACAATTTCGACAAAAATAAATTCCTTCGCTTGCTACCAACTGAGCGAAGGCGGCAAACCTGCCGACAACAAATCAATACAGCAATTACCTACCAAGTGTAGGTTGTAATAACAAAAGAAAGATCCAGTAAGTATCATGTGTTGTTTTCCTGTGTTTTATCTCTATTGTGCTTGATAATACCCACCATTTGAGAGGTTGTCCGTTGTAATCCAGCCACATCTCAGCTTCCTGTTTGTCCGGGTGAACATGGCGAATGAAATGCTTTCGAATCTGGAACAAATAGAACAAAAAATTGCCACCTTTGTGTCTATGAGACTATATATCATGATAATAGCAATTAACATAAATAGGCTACTTTATAATAGGACATTTGAGCTTAGTTATTTTAATATAGGCATAGTGTGAATTAAAACATTGAAACTTATCCTTTAAATTAATGTAATGACTTTTTCACTCAGATACAAGAAAATATAAGATTGTTTTATATGCATTATGTGGGGTTAAAAATCGCTAGTAAAATTGATAGTGCGGATTAGTATTAAATTAACAGTATTGATAAAAATCAGTAAGTTTTCTAGAAACTCGCTTTAGTTGTATATACAATTTACAAATCTTGATTCACTTTTATGGGGTGAAAATTAATTAAAAGCAAAGGAAATATTTACCCGTTTTCATTTTGTTTAATGGGTAATCAAAAATTTTAATATATTGATGAGCACCCAGAAAGATTGGGGTCTTTGATATAAGTGGTGCACCCAGTTGAAACCTGATTTGGGGAGATCATGGAGGATTCATAAAATAGAGAGACTAATGAGTAATGAGCTTAGACCAGGATGTCTGATACACTAACTGTAATCAAGGTACTGTGTGCTAATGCACTCCATTATATTTTTTAGTATTATTTAACAAAATAGCTAGATAATAAAAATCATTAACACACTACAAATATTCATAAAAATTAGAGATGTATGAATATTTCCTCCAAAATATGTGTATGCTTAAAAGGTTTATATTATTTTACTACTCGTGTAAGCAATAACACATCACCTGTTCATCACCATGTTTTGCACCATACCAATTTTAATACTACCTGGGCTGTATCTATGTAAGAAACAATCAGATGTATAGGCCTACAAGGTGTGCATCACAGTTGCCTATATGTGTTACTAAATCAGAAATATTTATTTTGGTGTTTATAATTACAAGCTAACCCATCCTAATTCAACCTAACCTGAAACAGCCAATTATATTAAAGATAATTTAAACTAGCATAGTTTATATTATTTTACTGGTAATCAACATTTAAAAATATATACTGGTATAGTAGAGTAAGAGTAAAGAAGAGTATTCAAAAAGAAAGGACCAATAAATAGTCTATTAAAAACCAACAAAGATTTTTTTTTTAATTTACTGCCATAATTTTTTATATATAAAAAATTATGGCAGTAAATTTAAAAAAAAATCTTTGTTGGTTTTTAATAGACTATTTATTACCACCATATATATATATATATATATATATATATATATATAAAAAGACATATTACCATCCAATATTGACATATGACTCTGAAACCTAGACATGGACCAAGAGAGATCTAAGTAGATTACAAGAAGCAGAGATGAGGTTCCTGAGTGGCATTGAGAATGTAACAAGAAGAGACAGGATAAGGAACTAAATAATTAGGGGTGGTTTAAAAGTTTTACAAAGATCATTATAAGAGACAATGAAGAGAAAAAGGTTACTGTGGTTAGGTCATGTGATGAGAATTGAGAAGGACAGAATGCCTAAGAAAGCTTTACAAAGCAAAGAGAAGTGTAGAAGACCTATTGGAAGACCACTGATAAGATGGATGGACCAAGTGCAGAAGGATATGGAGTGGACTGGAGGCTTGTGGCTGAGGGAGAAGTTTAGAAAGATCAACAGGAATGGAAGAGGATGTGCCAAACGACCTGCAGAGGCGGAAACGTTGATTGATGACTTACATTTTAGGCTATTTTCCCATTAATTACCGCAATAAATCAAACATTGGTTGTAATGTGGCACTATCTTTAGAATACCTCTCTCATGGAAGCTTGCCGCCCAAGTTCATCCTGTTCCAGATAACCTTTTTGAGCTCGTCGAGGCCCTGAAGCATTGTAGTCCAGTGAATTTAATCAAGTGCCAGAACAAGTGGTAATCACTTGGCACAAGGTCTGGGCTGTAGGTAAGATGCGACCAAACTCCTCAAAGAGACTGACAGTGTGTGGTTAGGTGTTTTTATGCTGGACAACGCTAGACCATGCCTTTTGTTCTGAATGGCCTGCCTCAGTTTTTTCAATGTATGACAGTAGGCCTACACTTCATCTTTGCTTGTCTTTTCAGGTCACATAAATTCAAGAAGCTCCATTCATTTCTGAGAATATAGTTGCCATCACTTGTCTGTCTGAAAATATTTGTTTGAATTTCTTGGGCTTTGGTGACCCTGTGTAAATAATTGCATGGAATTTTGCTTTATTTGACATCCATGTGCAAAATCCAGGTTTTACCTCAAGATACAATGTAAACTAGGAACTACACTAGCCCCATGGCTTCTTTGGTGCTGACTGACAGCTCACGGCTGACAGCTGAAAGCTTTGAAAAGTTAGCAGACCAAATTATGTATCCCTATGCTGAACCACATGATCTGCAAAAACATGTGTTTAGCAGTTTAGGTATATACCTAAATGTTGACTGTCAGAAATCAGCTGTGAGTTGTCAGTCAGCACCAAAGAAGCCATGAGGTTATTGTAGTCACCCTCATTCTCTAAGCTTTCAAGGGATATCAGGGCTGATATTTGTTGCTTCTGGTGAATTGTCTGTCAACATCTTTGACACTCATCGAGCACAAACTTTAGGATACTGAAATTTTTCTGTAACAATCTTGTACAGAATATTAAATAAATTCTGGGTAGAATCTGATGGAACATCGAAAGACGTTTGGTCTAAATGCCTGTTTTCACAAGTCTCCTGTCAACACGTTCAACCAAGTCTGGTGACAAAACAGAAGGCCGGCCACTCTGTTTCTCGTCATGAATGTTTGTTTGGCCATCATTAAATTCATGACACTATTTCCTAACCTTACCTTCACTAATTACAGTAAAGACATAAACGTGACAAAGTTGGCAATTAATTTTTGCTGCATTTGATATTTTTTTGTGTGAAGACATTTTATCACGACAGATACATCTCACGCAGGGTGATTATTTATATTATTGTTCATTTTAAAGCACTCTTATACAACCAAGCTATGACAACTTGGTCATTTCATAATGAATCCCTCTATCACCCTGCGCAAGCACCAACAAGACCGCACCTGTAACAAGGCTGCTATGATCAATAATTTGCCCTCAGCCTATTTCCAAACACCCCTAGTACTAAGTAGTGGTAATCTTTTCATACTTCATTTCACCAATGCTGAATTGTTGTAGGCCTGAATTCCAAATTATGAAATAAAATCAACACACAGTTCTGCAAGTTATGACTTTCCATTTTGTTTTATTTTATATTGGCCCCTAGCCGTACTGTAACTTAGATACAAACATTTTTTTTGGGGGAAAAAAGGTTAGCCTAAATGTGCCTAGGCCCTTTATAAATAGGTTTAGTGCATTCACGATATTTATTGGTGAATTTTTTGAACAGCCCTTAAAATATAGTGTGTGTTGTGCCAGTAATTGAACGAGGAAATGATGTAGAATGTGATATCACATCCTGCCAGATCTTTCCAATAAGGGTGCAATGTGGAGGAAATTCTGGCAAGACTCGGGGTGATTGGTTCCGCGGTTTTATTATCACCCTACATCCTCTTAAAAGTGAATTAGATGAAGGCATCTGGTACTAGCTTAATAACCCAAACTGGGTAGAACTCTAAGGCCTAATTGAGTTATAAAATTTATTATTTTAATGAAAAATATTGACTGTAAGAATCGAATAGTTTATGTCCAGATTTGCTAGATATTAATGGAACCAGTTGTTATTCACCTTATCTGTTACCAAAGGAAAGTAGCTTAAGCGTGGTACCATCAAGTAGTATGGATCTGGAGCCTGGAGATCATATACTTCTTCACTATCTAACTGGAAACAAATAGGTAATCTTCCTTCCCATATTTCCCGAAGAACTTCACGATCATTTGCCATGTTTAACTATTGATTTAGTAGATTATTCTTTATTTAAAACAGTTTGGCTTACATTTCAGCAGACGACAAAACTAAACACAGATAAATAAAACAAGGTTTTCAAAACATTTGGAGGCCAGATTCATGAGATTATAATCGACTATTTTGTCACGAGACTACTCGATTATTTTAAGAGTTAAGCTTGTAGTCATTCGAGAGAATCGATTATTTTGGAAACAATGCGAACTGAGGACACCCCAATGACTAACTACTCAAAACCCTATGTAAAAGTTGATCAGACGTTGAAGCTTTTTAACTGCACGATTTGCCGCTATATCAGAAAGTGTTGTGTACGTTGCGAATAGTTGTGACGCTTTATAACAAGAGCTGTTTGGATTTATAAGATTTTATTTTTGCACAATGACTTCACATGTCAAAAATAAAAATAAATGTAAGTTTCCAGGTTGTTTTAAAACTGACATATCAATGTTCGAACGCCATCAAATTTCGAGAGACGTGATTGTGAGGAAAAAATAGAAGAAAGATTTCTGGTTAAGAGAACTTGGGAAGAAGTAGTGCTTAGCCTCTGACGGCCTCTCAATACTGGACAAATTCATCCAGATCAGCTCCGGTAAAACCAGCCACTTCAGTCCGGGAAACAATTCAGCCGAGGTATCCCCATGGATCAAGGTCCTTGAGGATTGGCTACTCACTGGTACTACCATGGAAATAAATATAAAATAGTGTTGCGCCACTCGTACCTTGTAGGCTGTACTCAACCTGAGACAAAATCCACAAGTTCCCACGTGGCAGAAACTTTCAGGAATTCCTTCAACTGAGCCAGGAAACGGATAGTTAGGCGATCTCGGGAAACGCCCCACACACCTTCTTAATGAACACAATGAGATAATAATATTACTAAACAACTGAGCACTTTCACACACCCAAACTTGGGCTTAACCACGTGGCTTATCCAATTTTGTCAACAGCACGCCACTGGCCACGAGTCTTTCTCCTATAAAAAAAAACTGCCCCTTCCACTTTGACCTCCATGTGTACAACCCTCAAAACACAAATGTCCAACTTAAGCTAAAAAATGTCCTTTATTTCCCGTTGATTCAGATTCAGCATCAGTCTCATAATAAATTCCTTCCCGATGACCCCGCAAGGCTAAATTCTGTTTAGCTGGTAAGTTAGGTATCTAATAATATCCAACAATCTTGAAAGTATCTCCCTCCAATTCTTTGCTTTGTTTTTAACTTCTTTTTGATCCTTTTTATCAATTGTTGCTGCACACTGGCTACTAATTGACAACTCTTTCCATTGTGTAAAGCCCGAACATGGCATACACAGCTAAAATTCATACTCAATTATTTTAGTATTAAGTTTCCACCCCATGTAGAATCCATCAACAGAATTAAAATATGAATGACTTCTGTCTGAAAATAGTCCGCAACAAAAGCAGCAAAGAGCTTCCTTGGAAGGAAAATACACCAACCACGATCTCAACTTTTTTATTTTATTTGACAGAGTTAAAAAAACATTCGCGTGTAAGTTTTCTGTTACGTCGTTTTATTGACGCACCCTCACTAATCACTTCACTTAAATCATAATCTACATGTTGAACCACAGACGCACCTTCATATGCCAGTAATAGTGGTTTGTCATCGTTTATCTTACTTGGCCATAGACCCACATCAACGGCCGGAACGTTTTGTACGTTACACTCTTCATCACTTGAAGTTGAAGAAGCTTCTGAATTTAACGATGGTTTTGAATTCAGAAATTTCTTCAGCTACGGTAATAGTAATTCTACAACTGAGGTATTTTAGTAGCGCTACTTCATTCTTATTTAATTCATTCTCCCTAATTTTTTTTTTTTTTTCTTTTCTTTTCTAAAAGCAATACTCTTCTCTTTTGTTCATTTCATCTTGTCTTAGCTTAATACAATAATAAGAAAGATACGAGTATTAATAATAAATAACAATAAAATAAATAAAGAATAACAGGGATAATTACATACCCAAATAGGAAACATAAAATGTTGGTTTGGGAAGAAATTATTTCACCCTGCACGCTATGTCATAGCCAGGGTGGGGAAGGTTCCAGGGGGTCCCCGGAAACCTTGCTCACAGGTGCTCGCCCTAATTGTATTGATTCTTACACTGAATGGCTTGAAAATATTCTATAACCTATAGTCTATCAATACAATGGTATGTTTTTAAAATTAAGTGTGTGTGTTCTAACACAATTTCAATATGTACTTGCACTGGTTGCAAAGGAGGAGGGGGGGGATTTCTAAAATATGGTTGGTTGTCCAGGAGGAGGGGTAACAATTAGGCTGATAGTTGAGGTAAGGAGGAATTTTCCTTTAGAATAGACCCCCCCTCCCAAAAAGTAATCCTGGCTTCGTCACTGCTTGCACGCCTAAAAAACTGTGATACTCACCTCCAAAATACAAAGAAGAGTGATGTTAATACTACAAAGGTATTATACGCAATTAACGAGATCAAATATTAAAAATGAGACGTCTTCACGCTACCGAGAATAAGCTAGAAGTGAACCGTCAACCATCGGGACTCGTTGTCACTCAGCAATGTTTGAGTCAGCGGTGCTCGGCTTTTAAGAATAGATGCGAGTGAAAATATGCAGATAACAAGTCTCGGATGAAGGTATTGAGGAGATCAGGGCTCTGGCATTTCCGTTGATGATTCATTTAGTGCCACGAGGAGACATTTCTCCCACTTAAAAAAAAAAAAA
>CABFVZ010001414.1:72299-138624 GCA_902151445.1 Timema monikensis | reverse complement strand
CCATTCCATCAATTCATCAGCAAACAACATGGCTTTCATTCTTTACTCCTATTTTGTTCATGAACATTATTAATAGTATTGGTGAAAGGGGACTCCCCTGCTTCACTCCATTTTTTTAATTGGAACCACACCGTCCTTCCACTCTCCGTCTTAACACAAATCCTCATACATGCTTTTTACTCTCATTACAACTCCTCTTTCCACTTCGACCTCCTCCATTACTTTCAAACTTTATTTATATCCACAATATTATTTGCCTTCTCTTTTGATATAACTTATCGTATGAAAGTCAAATCGTTTTTGAGAGTTTAATTTATTAGCGAATGGAAGAGTAGCAAGGCTATATAAAATAAACCAAGAAATTACTGTAAGGAAGGTTAGGTTGTTAGATTAGATAAAGTACCTAATGTATTTATACATTATTTTGGCTTAAAATATATATTATTATTTATTACCCTATTTGAATTCTGGTGGATGTGTCCATTTGGATCTTTACTAAGTTTTCATTTTAGTTAAAATGGAGCCTTGTACAAGTTTACTAGATCTATGCTAAATTGTCATAGTATTGGATGTACAAGAGTGAAAAGATGTAACCTGATAAAACAATGAATAAGTTTAATTATTATGACCCTTAACAACTACTAGATGACTGATGAAAATTCTAGATTAGTTTTAATTTCTTAAACCTATCCAACACCACATTAGAGACGTAGGAAACATGCGGATAAGGTTATACTTCTTTAAATAAAACACAACCAATAAATAAAAAACAACACAATTTTATGTTTTCATTTGCTGTAAAAAATTATTTCAATTTCACTTGAAATCAAACTGTAATTTTTTTTTGTACAATACATTCAGTGTATCTCTTTATGTTGGTTTTAGTTAGACTCCTCCCCCACTTGGGGCACTGCTATCATATCTCTTGATAAGTACATGGGGCAATGAGAACTCCGGGTTCGCTAGTGATGTACGTACATACAATACAAGACAAGTGTGAAGCAATTTGTCTAACCAAAGCCAAAAATATACAACCTAAGGGTACTGTAGAGTGTGGCAAAAAAATCTGTCTTTATAAATTTCAGAAAATAAATGGCTGTCACAATATTAATAGAATATTTTATATTTTTAGAAGTTTTATTTAATCTAGTGAGAACTATAGTATGTTTCCTTTGGAATGTGAGTCAAAATTACTACATTGGACGGTGTCATTTTGATATACTCGATGAGTAAAACCTTGCTTTACAACAATATTGATCATATGGAATGTTTGGAGTGTAGGCTACTCATCTCTTGAGTGACAGGAACAGCACCAACTTCACGACAAGAAATTATACACACTGAATAAGTTTGTTTGAAGTAGTGGTATTCCACACGTTTAAAAAGAATGATGGTTGTGTGGGGAATTGGGACTGAAGGTGATATGATATTCCCAATATATGCAGTCATCACTTCAAGATAATTACAAGTTTTAAGAAACATTTTAGGTAGGACCTAACTAAAAAAAACCAACAACACATCTGAAACCGTAATTTTAAACATGAGGGATGGATTTTACCACTTTATAAAATACAAACATAGCTTCCAATTTCTGAGAAAACGTCACATCTTATTTCCGTTGTAAATAGTTGTTATTATTGCCCTATTGGCTATTTTACAAAATGTATATATTATTTATGTACACTCTTACACATGTATACATACATTTATTATACACATCTGTATATCAAAAGGGGAATTTATGTTATTCTTTTGATCGTTAAAAAATAAAAAAAAGGGGAAGGAAAAAACACTGTCAACATACACCTCGACCTTGACCAATACAAAAATATGTCCTAGAAAAATATGTGAGCTGTTCAAATATGTGAACTCTGTCTTATATTCTCTCTGCACTTTTAGTTCTACCGTAGTTAAAGAGTATTTAGAATCCCAGCAACGAGACAAATACCGGGAATGTGTAATCAACAATGGAAGAACCTGGAATTGAGTCTCTTAAAAGTGTGCACCTTGTAATCGTCTTAAACAATTAGAGACATGAAGAGTTTGCTGTTAAAAGTAGAGGTTAATTATTAAAGTAGATTGCTATGTATCTATTAAGCTTTAGAAATGCTAGATGCTAATCAAAATGGGTACCTATTAAAACAACTTTATAATTCATTGGCTCCAGTCAAACAGAAAGCTAATTAGCCAATTTTACATTTTCATTTCTGGAGTATGTTTACAGTTGCATAATATCTGGCTGGTCCAGACTTTTACCTGCAAATAATTCATGTCTTTTTACAAATAGATAGTAGATTATACTTATGTAGTTCTAGTAGCACTGAACAAACATCACAGTTGACTTTTAGACTGTCAAAACTTGGTCTGATTTAGAAATAATAAAAAGTGCAACAATACTGATAGTGGGACCAAACCAAGCCCCTCATAACACTTCCATAAAGATCTGAATCTATGTACAAATAGAACATCACAATATATTCTCAGCTCAGCTCAGTGAGTAGATTGTTTCGTCCTCAGCACTCGGACTTGTCCTCTTCCACAAGCTTCTGAGTGTCCTTGCCCGTGTCTGTGGTGGTGGGGTCCAACTCCCGATGCTTGATCTGAATTTGCGGAGAAGACCGCTGGATGATGCTGGACGGAGCCAGTACAGCTGATGCTGGTTCTGGGATTACCTCTCCTTCTCTACCCAGCTTAGATTTAGTGATGTCGGCTGGCACCTCATAGATACCCCCTCCTTCACCTCCCCCTGTGGGCCCCACCTCTAAGGTGCCAACTGCATCATACATGGGGTTGCTGAAATCTCGGTTCTTGGAGCTGATGTCACCCAGGTTGTAATCAACGTCCATGGGTTCCTGTAAGCAAACCATCACATATACTTGTTTGATTGTCACCCAGGTTGTAATCAACGTCCATGGGTTCCTGTAAACAAACCATCACATATACTTGTTAGATATCACCCAGGCTGTAATCAACGTCCATGGGTTCCTGTAAGCAAACCATCACATATACTTGTTCGATGTCACCCAGGCTGTAATCAACGTCCATGGGTTCCTGTAAGCAAACCATCAAATCAACTTGCCTAATGTCGCCCAAGTTGTCTTTGCCCAAGAGTAGACATAAAGGTGATAAGAACAAAGCTTGATACTGTTATTTTAAAAATATAGATCTAGTGTGATAGTAAGTGATGTGATGTGATGTGGCGATATACGACACGACTTAACACCAAAGTCTTACATAAATGTTTATTAACATTATATTATTGTTACAATACAAGCATGATTGAGTCAAAGAGTGAGAGGGCACTAGAGGGAGGTGTTTTACAAGTGCGCAAGATATATAAATACCCCTTAAGTGTAGGTTGTACTCTAACCCATGGTTATGTAGGCTGCAGAAACATGGATATTGAATGTAAGAAATACCAGGAAAGTGAAGGTCATGGGGATGGAGTATGAGAGGAGCAGGTTAGCTGTCAGGAGGAGAAACAAGATTAGGAATTAAGATGTTTGGGCAAGAGTGAGAGTTCATAAGATAGTGGAGGAAGCAAGGCTGAAATGGTATGGACATGTAGTAAAAATGTAAAAAGAATCCAAAGTAGAATGCTGGAAGTGAAGTTTGGAGGTAAAACACCATAATAGAGACCAAGGAAGAGATGGGAGGAGCAGATAACAGTAAGTGTGCAAGTGAGAGGAGAAGAATGGAAGCAATTAGAGAAGGAAGAGTGGTGGAAGATGGAGGCATTTTAAACTGAATCTGCCACATGCTGGAAACAATAATTCATGATGATGATATAATACTAGATATTTTTTAAGGCTTTCCCTTTGTTTGTATTAAATAACATCAACAAAATCGTAAATTGAATGATTTGGTTCAAAACTAGTGTTATTAATGTTCCCTTTTATTTTTATTTTAATTAGATTTGATTGAATTACATTGGATTTTTGGAATATATATATACTTACAGCTCCTATTTGAGGCCCATTGCTTGCGAAAGTTGGAGTACCAAACTCCACATTCGTCCCTTGCCTGAAGGAAACACTTTGAGAGTTGGTGAGACCGGCTATGCCCGGGGACTTCCCACTGAAACATATCGAATACAGATGTTAACCTCATGGCCGAGTATTTGTCAGTTCAATATTAAGAGTGTGTTGAATACAATTTGTTTTTCAGTTCAAAGCTAACATGAATTGAATAGCCAAGCTAGTTTATTTGTTAGTTATGGTTATAGCCGCACCTATATATCATATTCTTTAAAATGAAAAATAACATATGGATAGGGGGATTAAACCCAATACCTTTGATGTAGTATGCCAATGCTCTAACCACTGAGCTGTCAAGGAAATGTTGTGTGCTCAGGGCCATTCTTCACTCATTGTAGCTAATAATTTTCACACATCCATCATAGACTCTGCCTTAAAATTTGAGTGAAGAATGGTTCAGAGCAGAGGACGATTCCTGGATAGTTCAGTGGTGGGCTAAGCTAACGGTCTCAGCTTTGATTCCTGTGTCCAGGTAGCTGATATTTGTTTCAAAGCCAAGTTGAAGTTTTGCACACCCCTAATTTAAATAATAAACTTTATGGTTGACTTCCCTCTAGTTTGTCTGAAATCTGTGTATTTCCACTAGCTACCACTATTTAGAGCCAACTTACAAGGGTCGCTTCCAGAAGACAAAGTAGACAGCGCCCACCATGAGCAGAACTAATAGCACCACTACGATGGGTACAACAATAGCGGCAGTGTTGGCCCCACTGCCTGGAGAGCTTGCCTTGCGAACATAGTCCTCACATAACCTGCCGAGGAAGTCCTCGGGACACTCGCATATCAGGTCCCCAGTGTCTGTCTCTTTACACAAGCCACCATTACGGCAGAGACAGACGCGCGGAGATGGCCTGGGACGCTCGGCCGCAGCGTCACAGATGACCTCGCTGGTGCTGTGAGAATTGGCATTATCTGGACAGAGGCAGCGATGCCCACCAGGTACTAGCAGGCATAGATGCGAGCACTTGCTGTTGTGGCACAGGTTGGTCAGCGTGGTGTTGTAACGAAGGGGATGGTACACTGGAAATAATAAATACCTTTTATAATAATACAACAGTGAAATATCTTAGAACCAGACATCTTCTGAAATTAAAAAAAGTTTTAATATGAAAATGAGACTCATTTAAAACAGAGATAGTGTGCTCAAAACTTCGATTTCTATGGTATTTGAGAAATATAAAAATCTCAAAACAGTACATATAATAAAGTTATGAATACAGACTTCAAATAGCAATTTTAGACAATTGGTAAAAGGAATTACAAAGACTTGTTTAGCTGGGGGGAAAAAAGAATCATAAGAAAGGACAAAATTGTGTTAATATAATTAATTTACTGAAAAAAGTGTTCTCTTTGTTGTTTATGAAGTAATAGACATGATAAATAAAATATCACTTGTCAGTGGCACCAAGCCTTAACCAAATTGTTTTTAAAATTCAATTTTATATATTTTCACTCTAACTAAAATTGTACATAATTTTAAGGATTTGAAGGAAATTTCAGAAATATATAACTCAACCTATCTACAATAATTAAAAAATAATAACACACAATATTTTAATTATTTTTTAAACCTAATAACATCTGCCAAATGTATCCTCTTACACATAATACAGCAAAGAAATAGTCTTATAAAACAACATTGAATTTGTCAAGCCTTTAAAGCTGTCGAGTTCAAACTCATACTATTATTTAAAGGTTTGGGTTTTAACTTAACATTTTGAGTACTAGCAGAACCCTAATGTTCTAGTTTTAACCAAGATCTTACCTTTGACCCCTGATGGGTTGACAAGGTCCTTGGCTATGATGACTGGGACTCCCCGCCCAAACTTGTCCTGTTTAATTAGTTCTCCCGTGTCTCGTGTGAGCCAGTACATGTGGTTCTCAAACACATCCAGCGAGATAGGGTGGTGCAACGACTCTGGAACAGATAATGGTATATAAACCATTAGGTGGTAACTTTATTGCATGTGACCCCTGAAAATGTACGTAAATAGTTTATTGTTCAAAATTAAACTGAAGAATAATGATAATGTGTAACTAACTGTTTAAGGAAAACCTCTTTTCCCTTTTTTTGAGGTAAATTTCCTTCTATAGTGGTATATTAATTGGTGTCAAATATTCTAGGGGTGTACCTTCATTGACCAAACATATTTTTAGAGTTTTTACTCAAAGATGGATTGGTCATGGGGGATCCATTGAATGGCTTGTTTAGTCACCAGATTTGAAACCAATGGATTTTTTTAAATCTCTGAGAACATTTAAATTCCAATCTTTACTCAAATATCCTGTGCCTGAGGTTGATGTTTTAAGAGCTCATATTGTAAATGGATGTGGTGTACTCAAGAGAATAAGAATTTTTATAACAAAATGTTCTGTCTTGCACATTTTGTTAAACGTTGTCTTGTTAAATTGCATTGTTTATTAATTGAACACTAAAATTCATCCTGACTCAGAAACTAAGTGTTTCCAGAACCATGTTTATATGATATATATATGAAATAATATTATGGTTTCATTCTATCGGAACTCATCAGGGAGGTGTGTGAAACGCACAACGCAACTTCCTAAAAGAGGAAATCATAAAAAACAAAATAGGGAGAAAATGGAAAATTGTAAAGAATGATAGGACACCATATAAAAGGTATAACATGAAATATAGGAAATAAAGTGCTTTAAGCATGTTAAAATCTGTCATTAAATAAATATAATAAATTGTAGAAAATGAAACACAAATCAAAGTAAAATATGCGTTGTGGCAATTAAATATTAAAGTGTTTGTGCTTCATTTTCTTTGTATTTTATTATATTTATTTAGTGAAATATCATAACATGCTTATTTTATTTCGATATATATATATATATATATATAAAATTTAATTCTATGCGATCATTGGCAATATCAGGGTGTGTCAATACTGACCGCAATAAGGAGTGTGTAAACATATGTGAGTAAAGCTGGGCCAGTGTCGGGTATAATTAGGTAGAAATGTGATGTGCAGTCACATATTAGAGAATGATGGAGCTGAAGTTTGGAGGGTAAGGTCTGCAAGGAAATCAAGAAAGAGATGGGAAGAGCAGATAACAGCAAGTGTGCAAGTGAGAGGAAATGAATGCGAGTAATTGAAGGAGGAAGAACGGTGGAAGGAAAGAGTAAACTAACTTTGTTGCAAGCTGGAAACAGTTGAGGATGAGGAATGTAGCTCCATGCCATGACTATATAGTACTCACCTCCAGCAAGAATCTCATGTTGGTTACTCCCGTCATACTTCATCATGACAATCTTGTTCAACTTGGTGTCCACCCAATACAAGGTGTGGTCCATGGTGTAGTCCACAGCCAGTCCGGCCGGGTGCCTCACGTTCTCGCTCACAATGGTCCGTCTCTTGGTACCATCCATCCACGAGGTCTCGATCTTAGGAACGGTCCCTGCATCAGACCAGAACATACGTCCCAGCTGTGGGTCCAGTACCACTGATGTAGGAGATTCGAGGTTTGAGTGGATCAGCGAGCGCCTGTACCGACCGTCTGTTTTGGCCACCATCACGCGGCCACGTGGTTTGGATCCTGACCGGTCTGTTTCTGTCCAGTACAGGTTATGGGAAAGCCAGTCCACAGCTAAACTGGTCGGTTTGGAGTTGCCTATAAGATGGTTACAAATATCATGAAATTAGATTTTGGTCAAAAAAGTAATGATTGAAATTTTATAGAAAAATAAACAAATACATCAAGAAACACTTCAATATTTTGTTTGATACTAGAGTTTTAATAATGTTTGTAATCTCTACTTGCTAAAGAAGATGCCATATGACATCACAATATAAAAGTGTTGGTTAGTGTTTTTACTTTTGTGTTTCATTTTCTAGAATTCAGTCATTATTATTTAAGGATATATTTAAATCTAATAATGATCTCTTTTTACTTAAGAGGTATCTTATCAATTTTTGGGGTATAAGTTTGTGTTATTTTATTTGTTACAATTTGTGTCTACCGTAATAATTTTTTCCCCCATTTGACCATTTTTAGGAAATTGAACTGCATGTTTCACCACGCCTTCGGAAAAGTTTTAATCTATATCAAACCCTAGGATCTGGTAATGGAATCTTGAAGAGTAGATACTTCAATGGCGAAAATATTAATCCTATTTTAGATTTTTTTTCTCCTTCAGTTTTTGATAATTATGTTTTTTTAATTGAAGTACAAAATTGCTAAAATATTATATTCACCTTTTATTTTTCCTAGGTTTTTTTTAGGTATTTAACGTGCACTTTCTGAACTGACTGATTATATTAGCAAATTACTTACAAACTAACTTAAATCTAGAACACACACAACATCCAGCCCCAGGCCATTAATTTATAACTGTTAAGGGGGAAACCCACATTTAATCAATCATTCTTTAACCATGCCAGAAATCGAACACAAGACCATTAGCTAAGTAGATAGACAAGCTACAAACTGAGATAAACTATCTGACAATGGTTCAGTTCCTAATCATCCCTGTCTTTTGTAAAGTAAGTTGTCACCAGTGATAACTCCATATGCAACAATTAATATAAATGGAGGCTTTGAACATATATTGTGTGGGTAGATCACCCGAGATTACCAAGACAAACAAACAAAACCCAAACAAATCACAATGATGGTTGCATGGTCTAGATGGCGATGGGGAGCTTGGGTTTGAATCCAGGTCAGGTGCATTGAAAGAGGTTTTATACCTCTCCATACAATTGTGGGTACAAAGTACATTTCCTTTAAAAATTCTACCTTCCTCATTCATATCTCATCAGTGAAATTAATGTGTTCGCACAGCAGGAACGAATATTAAAATGTAGTGAAAAGGCAAAATTGTCGAGGTTCCAACCTTTCATGTTGAGATCTTGAGCAAATCCAATTTTGACCTCTCCTTCCTGGGCATTAACCATGTACGATCTTTTGATAGTCTTCTCATATGAGTCTGCCCAAAATACCATCTCCCTGGTGGGATCATAATCAATGGCTTCTATCCTCCGCTCGTCTTGGATCACATCCAGCTGCCGTCGCTCCAGGATGTTGTACGAGCGTATCTCTGGCCCGTTGGCGTACAGGAGCATGATGCCTTGATCGTCTGCCTTGCACACGCCACTCAGAGCGTCAGATAACTGGAAGCCATTCACACAGTCGCAGCTGTATGTGCCCTTCATGTTGGTGCACAGCTGCGAGCAACGGTGGGTGCCAGTTGCACACTCGTTGACATCTGTAACAAACACCAAGCTCTGGTCAAAGAAGAACATACACATTATTAACTTGTATAATTTTTAGGGATGGGATTCTTGAACCTTTGAATATTTAAGGAGATTCAAGGATTCAAGAAAATATAGGATGAGATTTTTTTCTTTCTTTTTTTCCAAATTTTGAATTGAAATTTGTCTTAGAGCTCTTATATCTCTTCTTGGTGGTTCAATCCTGACTGAGGTATGTGAAGTCCAATGTTTTAACTCAATACAAACTTAAATTGAATAAATAAAATAGTCTCAAAGCCGAATCTAGGTTCTAATAATTTTTTGTTAAATGTTATAGGCTTGAAAAAATATTTATTGTGGTTATTTATGTAAAGTGACACATTGAAATGACTTGAAAAATGTTTTAATGCACAATTTGTTTGTGATAGTTTGTGATATTTTTTATATTTAACCATTCACAACTCAATTACTTTAGATTTTTTCTATATAAATATTAATCTTAAATGTTAATAATAGCACAGAATCACAATAATTGACCATAAATTGAGTATTTTATCTGTAATTATCTTTATTTGTGAAGTTTTGTAATTGTCAAAGATTACATTTTTTCTGAGCTAAGTCAAAGCTGATATTTGTTTCAATGGAATGTCAAAGCTTCACACATCCCTAGACTCAACATAATTATAGTCAAAACTTAACCAGACAGTCACTAGTTCTATTTTATATTTTGTTATATTCCTATTTCCATTTATGCTCATTTTTTTTCCAAGATTTAGATCCAAATCAGAGATCAAGAATTTGAAGACTGAAGGTAAAATGAAGATTAGGATTTGTAAAACAGTAATTTTAGTAATTTTTTAAGAAATAATTTGAATATGAGAGAGGACATGCTGAAATATCAAAAGTAATTTATTGTAATCACCAGCATTAAAATCTTTAATATAATATCCTCTTTAGTGGTGTAAGATGATAATGCCAATGATAGGGAGAGTGGGATTTAAATCTTGGTCAGGTGTAGTAAGTTACTCCCCCCCCTCCTAACCCATTCTAAATGCTTTTCACTCGTTCCATATAATTGAGGCTATATATATTTATAAGTTATGTATTTTAAGGTAGAGTCTGTGATAAAGATATGGTTATAAAATGTAATTAATAGCTTGGCTATTTAATCCATCATGATATGCGCATTCGCACAATTTGTAATTGTACAAATGGTACAATAAATCCCTCCCAAGTCGAAGTGGGCCACGTTATTTGATAGATTGTGACCTTAATTGATTACTTATATGTATCCAATGATTTCCACAAGTCCATCACGAATTTTGCCTTGAGTGAAGAATTGCCCTGGGCATGGAACGATTCTTGGATAGCTCAGTTGTTAACACATTGACATGCAAAGCCAAAAGAACCAAGTTTGATTCTTGTATCTAGGTGTAATTTTTCAATTTAAAGAATATAATATTTATATGCGACTATTGAAACTAACAAATATAATAGCTTTGCTATTCAACCCATCAGTTTAAATTCAACCAACATTTGTACTAACCAACGCATTTTTTCTTATTGTCTGGAGATATTATGAAACCAGAGTAACAGGCACAGATGTATCCTCCTTCTGTCAGGTTCATACAGTGCTGCTCACAACCACCTTTAGTAGTCTCCATACAAGTGCTCGACTGGTCTGCATGGGCACATTTAAAACACAAATTATCACTAATAGACAAGGAAAATTATAAATATAATATACCTCTAGCATAATTACAATAGTATAACAAATTCATTTTTAAATTTACAATAATACCTTATTATCTATTTGACACCAATTAGGTTAAGTAATTTTCTAATGATATCCTCAATTCTCCACTCTCGACTTAACCCAATAACCCTATGAATAGGTCACTTACGATTAAACTCTCGGGCTTGGTAGCTAATGCATGCGCTGCGGAAGTTTTACATTCTTAGTAAGGACGAGGTCTTTGAGGCCTAAAGGAAATCTGATACTAATATTTGTTTTAAATATAGTATTTGAATTAGAATTTATTTCAGAGTTCTAACTGCATATTATAATTATAAGGGGGGGAAAAAAACCCTGACCTAAACCCATTCATTTAACACTTAAATGAATGTACTAATGTTATAATTAGGGCTCGGATGTTTATGACAGATCATATTTTTAGTTTCACCTCAAATTTAATGCTTAATGAATTATAATTTTTTTTATGCTACCTTGACTCCAAATATACACATTTTATTTGGCATATAAGTGCCTATCTATAACGGTTTTCAATTCTAGGTTATGTTTCCACAATTATAGGAGCATAAAGGCATATTTTGATTGAAATTACTTTAATAGCTATATATTTCTAATTTATATCAAACATAATACATGCTTTTCAGTTCAAATTAATGTTATTATTGTGTAAATATTTTATGAACAGATTACTTGTAGGCAAGAATCATATCTGGTTTTGCTTGTTAGAAAAGGATTCACTATTCTTCTGGATAACTTCAAGTAGTCTATACCTGTTCGAAAGAGGCCTTTCCTGGAAAAACCTCCTGTGACCTACTCATTCTGTGCGAAAGAAGCCTGTTCAGTGTAAAATTTATTTCCAAATTTTAACCACACACTGAAAGTTTGGGAATGAAATATTGTGAAGTTGAAAGGTTTTGTGAAAGAATTTAGTGAAAAGTACTTTAGTAATGATAGATCATTCTTAATCTGTATTGTATGTGAAGTGAAGGTAATCAATAACTAAAGATTTGTCAGCTAATTTCTTTTACTTCAAGTTACTTCCTTGATTTGAGACATATTTTTAATATTGTTAAGGGTGTATTTGTTTGCGTATTTCACAATTTTTTAGGTCATAAACATCCAAGCCTTTGTTAAAATGAATGCATTTTAACAAAAAATGTTAACATTTTGATACTATTTATAATTTATATTTCTTCTCACTTTTACAATATTCAAATTCTAATTTGAGATTCGCTCGTAAAATGAAAATTTAGATTGTAAAAATAGTGCAATCAACCCAACTCTAATACAAATACATTGTTTGTAGTACCATGCCTCATACATACACATAAATTGGTCTAAATCTTAAAACTTTTATAAATTCTGTATTTTAATCTAACTATTCTAAAATTCAATTTCTAATTCAAGAATTATTTGCAAACTAAAGTTACTTATTTTTAATACTTTATTAAACCTATACATGGTCTACAGTGTAAATATTTATTCAATTTAGATAAATAATTAAATGACTGCATTCAATGACATCCTGTGTCAATACCCTCAAAAATGCATATATAAAGACAGAATTTATTTTTTTAACAACTCTATTTGTTCATTATAAACACAAAGAAATTTTAAATATTAACTAATAAGTAACTATATCAATCTTACTTTCAAACTGCTAGAATAAAGAAAATAAATGATATTATCTAAGTAAAATAAAAACAGTTTAAATTAAATACCACAATACTTTTTCTACATCGACTTATAAAATGAGAACCCAAGATATAGTGAGTAAACACATCATATAACCAACATATGTTAGGGATGGTAGAAAACCTGAAATTGGGCATCTCTAGAACTTGGTAAGTATATAATACCATGTTAGCACTAAACTCTAATTCAAACTTTGAAAAAAATAGTGTTTAACTGATATTCAAAATTTTAATTATTATTATTATTATTATTATTATCATTATCATCACCGCATCTTACTACCTGTTCGGGTTATACGCACTTACGCTAATGTGTAATGGTAGAGTGATTGTGAGATGAAATGGAGGACCTACAGTTTAACGTGGGGTCCGAACCACGGTGTAGGCCTGGCATGCCACACATTCACAAGTTGTGATTAATACACGTCTTGTCAGAGGTGAAGGAAGGGTTTGGCAATCAGATAAATCTTTGCTGGGACCGAGAATTGAACCCCAGACCCCCCAGCATAGAAGTCTGACACCTTACCCCTAGAGAGCCAGGTTACCGACAATATTCTTAGTTGAATTATTTCAATTCAACTAATACTAAACAAAGGTATTATTTTTTATTAATTCTTAAATTATTTATGTTTGCTTTCAACAAAATGATAACGTTTCTCACAGGTTACAAGTCTTCAACATGACGAAATCAAGATTCCTACAATTTAATTTTCTGTCAATGCCAACAACATAACAAATTCAACATTTCCACATTGATATTTTTAGGCCCTATGCTTGCTAAAACTTAATTTAAATTAGTTTTCTTTACATTTCTTTAATTATATTATTATTAGCCAGATTCATAAAGATATAAATAGAAAAGTATGCATCAAATGAACATTAAATAGCAAATAGCCATTTTGCTATGAGTAAACTTTCAATTTTTATAATATTTATTTGCGCTATGTAGTTAATGAATTATAAAATGTGCTATAAAGTAAATAATACTATTTTTTAATTAGTAAATACTAAATAACATTCAATATAAACTTCGTTTTTTAAACTTTTTTTATTATGCTCCACGTGTTTAAAACTTTAAATATTTGTCTTTTAGTTACTTGCAGGCAACCTGTGCCAGTATGTCTACAGAAACAACCGCGAATCTGCAAAATAGGCCTCGTGATGCTTATTTTGAAATGTAATAGGCCTGTGACAAAGTTGTTCGCAAAATGAAATGTCCGCCCCAATCCGCCCGTGCCCAAGTGTAATTTTGTAATGTCCACCCGATACAAATATTTGCTGCTTGACCACCCCTAACATATGTACATCAAAATGAAAAGAGTGCTGAACTTACGGCAGCCGCGCTCATCTGAGGAATCCCCACAATCGTCGGCAAAGTCGCAAACCTTGTTCTTGTCGATGCACTTCTTGTTAGCACACTGGAATTGAGCATACAAGTTGCACGGCTTAGTGCGACTGGCACAGAGTGTCATGTTGTTTTCATCACTGCCATCACCACAGTTGTCGATACCATCACAAAGTTGGTAACGTGGCACGCACCGGTGGTTGTCACACTGGTAACGGCGCAAGGTATCACAGTTAAAGTTGGCTGGGGAAAAAAAGCTTGACTTTTATCAAAACTGTAACTCAATGGTAAAAATACAAACTATTGAAGTTATATCATATTTGTAAGAAGAAATAAGAAAAAAAGGACCCCTAACGCTATTTCCTGTGACTTTTCTCATAAAGCTATGTGTCTCACAGAGTCAAAAGGTTTTTCCTTGAAGAGTCAGATGTTCAGAAGTAATTGATATCAACAAATAATAAATTGGAAGATACCTTAAGACTAGGGATGGACTCCTTTTGATATTAGAAATTTGAGAATTCAATAAAATATCAGATTCAAGATTTTTTTTAAACTATTTGTATTTGAATTTGTTTTAGAGCTCTAATACTGCTTATTGGTGGTTCAGTTCCAACATAATTATAGGAAAAACTTAACAACCAGACTCTAGACCATTAATATGAATGTATTTTAGAAAAAAAAAAAGTTAACATTTAGCTATTATTTATATTTTATATTATTATAATATATTCATATTCTTTAACACTTTCTGTTATTGGTTCCTCCCATCTCTTTCTTGGCCTCCCTTGCAATCTTTTTCCTACATACTTCATTACCAACATTTTCTTTGGCATCCTTTCTTTTTCCAATCTCATTACATGACCATACCACATCTGTCTTGCTTCCTTTATTATCTCATGTACTCTCTGTACTCCTACTCTTTCCCGGATAACTTTATTCATAATCCCGTTTATCCTTGTGACAGCTAAAATGATGACGATGTGAAGAATCCAAATGCATCTTATTCCTAATATTTATAGTAAATATTTGTTAAGAGGCCAATCAATCAATAGTTTAGAGAGAAAAAGGATAAAAATGAAAAAGAAAACAAGAGAGACAAAGGGAAAAAGAACATCTATATTAAACAATCACGACACAGAATTTGATATGGCTTACTGCACAGTGTGGGACTCTCGTCCGAGTTGTCTCCGCAGTCATCACTCCCGTCACAAAGTTCTCCCTGATTTACACACAGGTGGTTGCTACACTCAAACTTGCTCTCTGGGCAGTAACGCCCTCCAGGATATTTAGGCGAACAGTTCATTTCATCACTCATGTCCCGACAGTCACGATCTCCATCGCAACGGAAATAAGCTGCGATACAATGTCCACTGGCGCATTGGAATGTGCCGTTCTACAAGACAGTAAGAACGGTGAGTTATTTGCAAGAACAGAATTACATTATTGTGGGGGATGTAACTCTTGAAACCTTAAGGAGATTTAAAATAAAAAAATTATATTTTAGAGCACAAATACTGCTTACTCATGGTTTAGTCCCAACATAAATATATAAATGTTGTAATGAATGGATCATGCATATTTATACGCTTAAGTAGTGAAAAATAGGTTTAAATTAACAGTAATGTATGGTTAAGTTGGCAACAAGAATAAAATATAATGGTCAGCCCCTGTCCGGCACTCTCATTGTGTGATTATAAATACAACTTTTCAAGTAATATTCCCGGGTTGGAAACAGTAATGGATGTAAAGAAAAGTTGTGCTACTTATTATAACAAATTTAAGTAAATTACACTAAAAGGAGAAAGTTATAGTTTAGTTTAGCTCAAATATATGTTAATATATGAAAAATAATGACAAGAACTTCAAAAATTTGTTCCTCTCTGGAAATAATGCACAAGCCATCTACCCAGAAAAGTAGCAAGATTACTTTGAATATTTCCACTATGATGCTGCTTATAAGATAGGGCCTTAGTGTAGTACCCCAAGGTATGACTGATACCTTTTGGGGTAAATGGCAAGTACTATATAATATTCGGATTCGAGAAATAAAGGACTAGACACATATTTACTAAAAATATACCTAAAAAATTAAAAAATTGTATTTGTTGTGATTAAATGCACCATGAAAGCTTTGAAAATATGCTTAACCCTTTTATTAGTAATTTATTTATGTTAAAAGCACTGGTTCTAGGTCTGTTTATCTTTCACAACCTAATAGCTTTTCTTTACCTTGCATTTGAACCCTGCACAGCTGATTTCATCCGAGTTGTCACCGCAGTCATCATCGTGATCACAATGCCATCTGTTGGGTATACACTTCTGGTTGTTACATTGGAACTCGGATTCTGAACACTCCCGATATGAGCCGTGACACACAGATTCCTGCTCATCACTGTTGTCACCGCAATCATTCTCAAAGTCACACAACCAACGTCTACATCAAACAAAAATAGAATTAGTCAACATTTTTCTTTACATGTACTTACACATATCCTTGGATATTTAATTTTGAGTTGTGTGGAATTGCTAGGTAATACATTTGAGAGGCTGTCCATAAACAACATTCACATATCAGGGATGGAAAGGCGTAACCAAGCGTGAGTGAGATGATGTGTGACATCACATTATAACTAAGCATATCAGGGGCAGTGTTCGTGTTAATAATCCCAAATAGGCGCACATTTGAACATGTTTCAATAAAAGATTATTAATACTTTACATTTAAAAATACTATTAAATAAGGGGAAACTGGTGCTTGATATTGTAGCATAATATTAGAAGGGGGTTTTCACAAAATTCTGACAATGTTTGACAGGCGGGGAGGGGGGGGGGGAAGAAGGAGGAGGGGTATAAAACATAAAAATTAGTGTGACATAGTTTATGGACAGCCTCTGAGTACCAAATTGAATACATCATTTTGAAATATACTTGACCATTTAATGATGGATAGTAAAAATGAATAAATGCCTGACAACTTAGGAATATATGAAAACATTGTGGAATCACAAGCGATAGAGAATGTTTGATCCAGTCGTTTTATAATAGGCAAGGTGAGAAAAAACCCATGATAACAACAATAGTTGATTGTATACTGAATTAAGTGCTAATAACTTACCTCTTCATATTCGAGAATTGATGATATAGGAGACCTACCTTGGGTAGTGTCAGATTAAAGAAGATAGGAAGAAGGCTATTGGGTTATTTAGATAATATCGCCTGAAATTGCAGGGTCTGTTCACTTAAAAGTGCACTTTAGATATCTCATGGTCTAGCCATAGAAACAGCAAACTATCGCAAGACATGTATTTACAAACTTTTACAACATTGTTCTTTGCCTGAAATTGCATAAAGAATAGTAAAAAAAAAGTAGTACAAGTGCACTATTATAGTTTTTCTTCTTTCTTATTTATAGGCCTTTGGCCTGTCCCACCCAGTCCATGGGCTCTAAAAGGTTGCCCTTCCATCCTCGCCTCAGTCTTCCAGTTATTCTCCTCACTGAAGGTCTTTCGTCTTCTTGCATCCTGTCAATATGATGGTTTCATTCTCTCCTATCTGAAGCCATCCATTCAGTGATGAGGTTGATTTTACATGATTCTCTTATGTTCTCGTTTATTTCTCTGTCTAGTAGTGATTTATTAGTGATTTTTCTTAGTAATAGCATTCCTGGAGCCTCCAGCTGTTGTTGGGTACATTTAGTTTCATTTCGTGTTTCTGAGGCACATGCGAGTATTGGTCTTACCACTTACTTAGATATATATCCTCGCTTTTGAATTAGGGATGGGAAAAACCGCTTCTTTAGTGGAGCAGGAGCAATCTGCTATTGCTCCCCCACCTGCTCCATTTTGTCACAGTCACTATAATTTATTTGTACCTACTCCCAGCCTAGATTTTTTTAGCACCACATCTACTGCCTGTTCAGGTTATACACATATATGCTAATTACGCTAATGTATGTTAGGCATCAAGATAGTTGACTCTAGAGGAAGTGCACCCCACTAGACCTATAATAGATAAGTAAGGTTGCACCGGACCTGTTACAGCGTTGCTTGTGACAGAGAGACGAGGAACAAGTATACTCGAGACCTGTTACAGCGCTGCCTGTGACAGAGACGAGGATAAATGCCAAGCGTTGATAAAACTTCTACGTAATTGTTTTGTGCTGCCATCAACCATACAATATTGTAACGATGCAGCCTTGACCGAGAGAAAAGAATAGAAGCTTGGAGAAAACAAATGGGCATACAGTATGAGGAAGGAACTTCAATTCCTCTAGTAAGTCGTCCGCATTATCCATAACCAGCAAGACTTTTAGTGGCAAACTCTTTTCTAAAAGGTATTTCTTCAGTGTAGGACCAAATACCTTGTTGATCCACTTAATGAACAAGATACGAGTGACCCAGGCCTTTCTGTTGGACCTCCACATAGTGTATAACTGGCTCTTCTGCCCCGTGCATTTCTTGAAGGCTCGTGGATTCTCGGAATGATACACGAGAAGGGGCTTGACTTTGAAATCGCCGCTTGCATTAGCACACAACAAGAGGGTGAGAAGGTCTTTCATGGGCTTGTGACCGGGCATTGTATTCTCTTCTGCTGTAATGTAGGTCCTCTTTGGCATCTTTTTCCAAAATAGCCTCGTCTCATCGCAGTTAAAAACTTGCTGTGGCAGATAACACTCGGAAACTATGAGCTTCTGGAACTCGGCAACAAACGCCTCAGTTGCCTTAGCGTCTAAACTCGCAGCCTCTCCGTGCCTCAAAATACCATGGATACCACTTCTTTTCTTAAAGTTATCAAACCATCCCCTGCTCGCCTTGAAGCCTTCTTTGTTTTCTGTTGACGTACCTGGCAGTTTACTTACGAGGTCGGCGTAGAAGGTCTTTGCCTTCTCGCAGATAAAGTTCTCAGTTATATTATCACCTGATAGTTGCTTCTTGTTTAACCACACGAGAAGCAACTTTTCTACATCTTCGAGAACACGTGGCCATTGCTTTGATACTCTCGTGACTCCTTTTGCTGCATCTAGCACCTTTTCAACAAGTTTTTTCATGGGGGCCATTGTTTCAGAACAGTCACTACACTTGGAACACAAAATAAAAAATGCTTTACTAGCACACATACATAGTCACAATACTATAATAAAAAGTACTGTATATGCTTGCACGGATGTTGACTATACCCTACGAGTGAGGCACGCCGACTGAGACCAAGCATGGGATTCAATTACCAACATTCCCGCAGTGAGAGAGAGAACGAGAAAAATAGTGATAACAGAAACATCTGCTCAGTTGTGATCACATGACGCTTGGCAAACAAAGCGTAACCATAGTAATACTCGTATTGAAAGACATCACTCGTTTATCAAGTTAGAATGTATTGAAAATTTTTACTCCTCTTGCAAATCACTCGCAGACCAAGTTACTCGCAATCCAAGGTTTTACTGTACTTTACAACTTGAATCAACGATGACTCAACAATGGCACCAGCTCGAGGAACAATGCTTTTCCCTCCTTAACCTTTCCAACCCGTTAAAAATAGTGTAAATTCACAAAGAACAAATGAGAATGGTGAGAAAACTCACAAAGAACAATTAATCAAAACAAAAACTAAAATAAAGAAATACATACAATTAGAAAACTAAACAAAATACTACACAAAAATTATTTTATAATATTATACAGTTCATGATTAAACAGCGAATAAAGCTAACCAGAAAGGATATTAGAGTTTGACCTTTATAGAAAACATACTTCTCTCTTAATTTCTTCATACATACTTCACACTTCTGATCTTTTTCACAGTTAAACATTATTTAAAATGCTAATAAAGATTCCCTTTTCAAATCCATTTTTTAATAGGAAAATAAATTTCAAAAAATTGCAAATCAGTAAACCTGATAAGCAAATTGAAGAGTTTATCAAGCAATGAAGAGATAAGCTTTTTGTTTCTAGCATGGCATGGCCTGATTATCCTTACATGTTGGCATCTTTCACTATCACTTGCATTACATTAATTCACAGTCTTTACACATTGTTTTCTTGTTCTATCCTCCTTCCAATGTTTAATTTATTAATGTGTTTATTTATTTCATTGTCTGTAATTGGTTGAAATGTTAACCCTTTTAGTGCCACCCCTATTCCAGAATTCGCGAACAAAGAGTGCCAGAGGCCTGTTAGGTTGTGTGTGCAAAGAATGCCACAGCTATTTCCTCATTATTGTAAGGGTTTGCAAGAAAATTCACCAAACCTTTATTTATGAAGCGATTATTTTGATTTTTCTATCATTTTAATCTGTATGTACTGTTCTTCACTAACAATAATTAATCGAATTTAGTTAAAATTATTTAATTTATAGATTTTTAATTTAATTTTCTTTCAAAACTAATGCTAACTAACATATTAAAAATAAATGGTACGAAACTCCGCACAAATTTGTTCACTCTATTTTTTAACAAATGGAGATATTTACATAATATACACTGGCAAAGATGAGAACAAACTGCGCTAGACATACGTAAAACATTTTTTATTCGTGGTTTTCAATTTCATAATTTTATTTCTAATGAATTAATGTCTTCATTTGTATATTTGGATCAATAAAAATATTGATATTGGGTCCCCGAGGGTCAACACTTCATATTCAAATTTTGACTTCTTGTTAAAATTTTTGACATTTTACTAGGGGATATCTTATGGTTATTGTATTGCTATTAAATTTATCTTTTATCAATTTTGACCAATTAACTAGGTAATTATTGACAATCGAGTCTAAAATGAGAAAGATAAAATCATTATGACCGATTTTGAGAAAATAGAATTTTTCTCTTTTCGCCCTTAAGTAAACTACCCCTAATTTTAGAGTTAAAGATCCAATTCCAAAAACTCCTCAGGGAAGCCCTATGAAAACCCTAGATACCCAGTTTTATCCCGATCGGTAAAATAGTTTAGGCTCTAGTTGTAAGACAGATGGAAATTCAAAAACAACCTTTTTGATTCGGAGGGTCATGAAACGTCGAGATTCATCAAAATCTAGAGTTCGATATTTTTTATGATCACAATAGATATATATATATATATATATTTCAATATTATTTTGCATTTAGTTGTGTACAAGAAAATAAAGTTTTAATAAATATGATTATAAATAATAGTTATAGGAATTTTTATTTGATATCCTACATTAGATATTTTAGGTCATTATTGCTTAGCTTACAGCAAGATTTATTATATTACTTACCTCATGAATAAATATTTAGACCTAAACATAATGTGTTTTTCAAAAATCTTTTTATAATCAATAATTTCATATTTAAAAAAATACTATATAAATTTATAAAGTCATTACGCCTATTTACTTAAATTGGTAAATAAATCTTTTCATTCACATGACATAACATGAAAATCTAAATAGTATATTTTTGTAAACTCAGAACAATTTAACCCTACATTTGAAAACTGTTTACATTTACATCAGTATGAATGGGAGTCACACTTATGTTTTTCCATGCAGTTCATATGTAAATGTGTGTTGCACTTAGCACCTTGAGTACATGACCCTCTCATTGTAAATGTACTAAACTCCCAGTTCCAATAACAAATATTTATGATTGATTATATAAAATAAACGAGGGAAATGTTCTCTTTCCAGTGATATATGACACTACTACACTATCTATCAGATAAATCGAGAACTAACTCAAATATGGAAAGTCGACCTCATCGGCTCGTGGCGCTTTTAGCAATAGTAGGCGGAGCCGATCAAATCGGCTTGTGGCATTAAAAGGGTTAATATCGCTCATGTGAAATATCATTAACTCAATAATATAATTTCCTCCCATCTAATAAATTCAGCTTGACATTTCAAATGTTGCTATTCCTGTCACTTGTGGTTTTGGGTTTTATATTTTGCATCATGTTTACTACTGGTTCAGATTATACGCTTGTGTACTAATTAAGATAATATGTTCGGTATGAGAAAGGTTGGATTCAAAGGAAATGTACTCATATATGCATGGAAAAGTGAAAAATCACTTAGGGAAAATCTCCCCCGGTACACTCAACTGGGATTCAAACTCTGATCTCCCTGTCCCCAAGATAGAGCCCAGATGGTCCACAATATCACTCACTTTGGGATACATCTATTGTTGTTGCAGTGAAAGTCCCCTTGTTCATGGCACTTGGGGCAGTTCTCAGGAAGTTCGTCACTTCCATCTCGACAGTCATCTTTCCCGTCGCAGAACAGCCACTTGGGGATACAGCGGTAATTGGAGCGCCCTGGACAGCGCTGCCAGCCATTGGTACAGTTCCTTTGTCTGGCACAGAACAAGACTATGTCAGCAGCAAGAACACCATAAAGAAACAAGGACAGTAATGAACATAAACACGATTTTATTAAAAGGGTTGTAGAGACAATTAAAAATACTATTTAAATAAGGAGGAAGGTGGTGCATGATATTGTGATGAAATATTGGAAGAGGAGTTCACAAAATTGTGACATTGCAGTGACGGTTCCCTTACCTATTAATATGACTTAAGAAAAGGTAGAAATAATGAAATCTTATAAAACATTTTTTTTTTTTAAGAGAGCCTGCACTGTGAAATAGGGCTAGTTAGTTGTATTCTCAGGTTGCAAGTTTAAATATATATATAAAAAATGAAACCTAGGTGGGTGGATTGGGCGGCGACAACCGATTTTCTTTAAGAGCTAACCATTACCTCTTTGTCCAGTGGTAGCAGTGTAAAGTGTGAACTGTGTTCTTCTTTTCATTGTAAAGACCATATTGTGTTTGATCCTTTTATATGTTTATATCCAACTTTCCTATACATTCTTCCAAATATAAAGTAGAGATAAAGAAGTTGAGATATTTATACTATAAAGAAATGAAATGCTTGAATTCTCAATTCCCTTGAATACAATGATCTTCAAAAGAATCGAGATTTGTAAATATCTTAAAAAAAATCTCTAGTACAATATGAAGACCTTGACTTTAAATATATATTTTAGGCAATAATCGATAAAAGGAATTAAATAGACTTGTGTAGTTGGTAGAATAATAAAAAAAACAAATTTTATCAACATAATTAATCTACTATAAAAAGGTGTTTGTTGTTATTGATGTAATAAGCATGACAAACAAAATATCAAGATTTAAGCTACAGTGTAGAATGGACATACTTTTGCCCAGCTCTACATTGCATAAGAATGACATTTTCACAACACCCATAACCCATATACTGTTTGACTTTGTTCAGGAAATATTTTTTTAAGAATCGTGTCCAGAAATTAAGGGTTATTCCTAATGGATCTTACCTGCAAATGTAGGCCGGTTCATCTGAATCATCACCGCAGTCATTGTCAAAGTCACATTGCCACATCTTGGGAATACAGCGACCATTCTTGCAGTGAAAATCTGTCTCTGGATCACAATGCCGGTTATCTGAAGCCACACACCCATTTATTTAGAGATTAAGGAGGACAAAAGAAAAACTTAAAACACCACTGAAGCCAATTTGGTGTTTGGTCTACTACTTCCTGTGGAAGATGAATATTAACATATAAAAGGATACAAACACACAGAAGATGTTGAATAATGAAGTGGGGGGTAGGTAGAGGACGACCAAGGAACAGCGGGGAGTGTGGAGGAGAGATGATAAGAGAAAGTAGACATCGGAGAGGCTTATGTTCCAAACAGTCTCGGGCAGTGGCTGGAAAATGATGATGTATTGAAACCCACTATGGCTTTTACAATAAAAATAAGAGCATAGTTTATATTTTACATTGCTGCCACTGAACAAAGAGGTAATGGGTGCCTATGGAAGAAAATCGACCATTTCTACCCCACCTCCCCCTATATATTCACATCCTTTGTCCCCTTTCTGTGTTTGTGCTTTTTCATTCTTTACCAATATCCTTTTTCTTCCCTTTGTATGTTTCTTTCCCCCTTTTTTTCTTCTTTTCAGAAGTTGCAATGTGCATTTCACACTCACTCCTGAACAGTTCCAATAGAATGAAACCTAGGTTGAGGGATTTGGCGGTAAAGTTTGATTTTCTTTGAGAAACAACCATTTACTCTCTGTCCAGTGGCAGAAATATAAAGTGTTAACTATGTTATATTTAAAATTGTAAAAGCCATAGTGTTTGATTCCTTTTAAATGTTACTATCCATATTTCCTGTACCTTCTTTCATATATAGAAAAATGTACCTAAACAGAGGTTCTCCTTAAAGTGCTAAATGTATTAACTTTTTTTATTTGAGTGTGTGCTTAGTTTTTCAACAGTTATATCATATTCATTTAATGACACATTACAAATCTGAACATTACTTACGGCATATCGCAGGATCCTCATCACTTCCGTCCTTGCAGTCTGGGTCGCCATCGCACTTCCAAGTGTTAAGGACACATCGGCCATTAGACCGACACTTGAACTCCAGTTCAGGGCATGGCAGGTCACAATAGCGCTCGTCAGACTTGTCCCCACAGTCGTCCACTCCGTCACACACGCTGGCAGATGTAGTGCAGTTCCCGTTCATGCACTGGAAGAATCCAGGTCGGCAGTGGCGCTCTGGACAGGTGGCAGGTTCATCAGACCCGTCCTTACAGTCCACCTCCCCGTCACACCTTGACAACAAGCGTGGTATTGATAGCAGTTGGTTGTAAAGAGTTCAAGAGTGCCTTCATTCAACTTTCTATCAAATAGTATACACAGGTTTAACTAAAGTTGGGTCGAATCAACTATTTTACAAATCGGAGTCTTAATTTTACCTAAGAATCTTGAAAATAAAATTGTAACTAAATGTTAACGTCTGATTTGATGCCTTCAGTTCAGTGGTAAACTAATGTTGTTTTTAATCTATTTTTTATTTGAGTTATTTAACGTGCACTTTATGAATTGACTGATTATATCAGCACAAAAAATGTCTATGAGCAAGAGTGAAAGGGCTTACCAATTTTACCGGAAAAGGTATTTTCACCTTACTTCCAGGACTCTTTTACATGCCACAATTGACATGGGACCGATGGATCTACTTTCCCTTTGAAGGAAGTTGTGCTACAAATTTTTATTGCTCAAAGAAAAAAAATCGGCCAGCTCCGGCTGGGTTTGAACCCACATCGTCGGATCCTCAGGCAAGCACTTTACTTCAGAATCACCAAAGTCAATGGCAAATTAATGGTCTAAAGTCTGTTTGCTAAGTATGTCCTATAAATATGTTCACCTAAACCATAAGAATCAGTACCAGATTCCCAATATGCACTTTTATTATTCCTGTATACCAAACTTTTCAGTTACTGTTGAATAGATATAAGTAAATATTAAATTATGTAGATAAATAAATATTAAATAATTTAGAAATCAGTGTAGTAACGGTAATGTTATATTTTTTCAATCAGGCATACAAAACATTTTTAAATATTTATATTTATTTTTTGTAATAATTTTGTGGGAAAAAAATTTATTAAAATGTTTAGTAATAAGAGTAAACGTTTTCTATCACGAAGAAAGTCACAAATATAAATCTACTTTAAGGTTTTTCTGGCAAATCATGTTTTAATAATTCTAAGTTAACACACTATATTGTTAAAACATTATGTTGTATCTATATATTTCATTCAAGTCATACAATCTTATCTATGTGGTATTTCTAATTCAAAAATGTTGTTTTGTGACTTAATAATTTTTAAAATCAAAGGAAATCAGTACTGAGTGAATTTGTTAAGCAAATAACATTAAACTTCAAAAGTTAAAATTATACTTTAAATAGTATTTTTGACAAAGTTTTGAGGCTAACTTACTTCCATATCCAAGATATACATTTCTCATCCTTTCCCCCGCAGTGATGCTGTCCAGCCGTGCAGTTGGCAATGCAAGTCTTGTTGTCTCGAGCCAGATAGAACTGATTAGGACAAGCACACGTGTAATTCACTGGAGTCATGCTCTCCACCAAGCCTTCAGGTGACATAATGGCCCCTGGTAGAGGGGTTATCAAGCACAGGTGGGAACAACCCCCATTATTGTTACCGCAAGGGTTGTGATAAGGCAGCTGCCTCAGCGGGTGGTAGATATGCAGGTCATAAGGACGGTGGGTAGTGTTTCGTAGTATCTGGTACTCTTTCCCGTCAAACTTGTTAGCCTTAGCTATAGCCTTCAAGTTCCAATCTGTCCAGTAGAGGTAGTCATCAAAGAGGCTCAATGCAAACACATGGGGGACCTTTTGTCCCGATAAGACCACGTGACGATGGTGACCTTCAAGATCGGTGAACGCGATGTAGTCCAGATGAGCATCGGCAAAGTAGATTCGGTTTGTAAAAAAGTCTATTGTGAGAGCATTGGGCCAAGCTATGTCATTGTCCCAGGTTAAAATCCGAGTAAAGTTGGAGCCGTCCATCCCCATCTTGCCGATAAATGCCTGTGACAATAATGAGTTGGTAAAGATACAGTCTCAATATATTAAAATATATATATATCTCCCGGACATTCGTGTTCCTTCCATGCACTCATGTATTTCAGTTTTACTGTGTTAGAATTACTGCCATACTAGTTTAATTAAAAACCAAGGATCTCTTAAGAACATTTTTTAAGAAAATACATTCTGGTCAGGATGATAAAGAATGTGTTGAGAGGGAGAAAGATTTTGACGATGTGGAAAGACAAGCCTAGGAATATATAATTAACTCAACAAACACATGAGATTAAAACTATCATAAAAACATATTATCAATCTTAGTTGAATGAAAGGCTGGCTGTCACAACGAGAAAAAGGATTAGGATTTAAGTTATTCAGGAAAGAGTGGGGTACAGGGAGTATATGAGATATAGGAAGTAGAGGTGAGATGGAATTGGCATGTAGTGAGGATGAAAAAAGGAGAGAGCACTGAAGAGAATGATGGAGATAAAGTATGAAGAAAAAAGACTGTGAGGAATAACAAGAAAATTATGGGAGGAACAGATAGCAAAAAGTGTGCAAGTCTGAAAGCAATTAGGATAAAGAATTGTAGAAGGATAGAGGAAGATGGAGACATTTTACTAAACTGACTTGGCCACAAGCTGGAAACAATTGTTGATGATGATGATAATGATGAGGCTTAAGAGCCCAATTCATCGGTCGGATCAATTTAGCAAAATAGCTCCACCTTCCTCTATCTTTCCACCACTCTTCCTCTAATTTGTTCCATTCTTCTCCTAACACTTGAATACTTGCTGTTATCTGCTCCTCCCATCTTTTTCTTGGCCTCCCTTGCGGTCTTTTTCCTACATACTTCATTTCCAACATTTTCTTTGGCATCCTCTCTTTTTCCATCCTCATTACATGTCCATACCATCTCAGTCTTGCTTCCTCTATTATCTTATCTACTCCCTGTATCCCCAATCTTTCCCAGATAACTTCATTCCTAATCTTGTTTCTCCTCTTGACAGCTAATGTGCTCCTCACAAACTTAATTCCCATGTCCTCCACTTTCCTTGTCTTTCTTACATTCATTGTTCATGTTTCAGCTGCATATGTGACAATGGATACAAAGTATGCCCTGTACAACACTTTCTTACACTTCAAATAGACTAATTGTATGTTTTAGGTGAGATGTAAATGATTTATATTTTTATATAAATAGTGCCTGTCACTGTCTCTCACTAACTAGAAATAATCAGTGATGTACTTCATTTTTATTTCCCGTTCTTTCATCAACATTCTTTGGGATTAACGGAAAAATGTGTATGAGAATCCTCATTTAAAAATAGCATGTTTAATGCATACTTCAAAATAATACTATAATTAATGCACCAATATTCCTTGAAGAGGCTAAACAAATGTTGGTGACAACTTTCTTAAATCATCCTTGATAAAGAATTACCCTGAAAGGAAAAAAACCTCAATACTCGTATTTACAACAATTATTTTTGTGTGTGTGGGAGGGATCATCAGGGATAGGACCTCAAATCCCTTGACTCCTTAAATATACTCGAGATTTGAGAACATTTATGATTTGAAACTCAAATCTTTAATAAAAAAGTCTTTGTTGTTAATGATGATGATAATATTTGGTAGTTAAGAGTTTGTTATAACGAGCCAGAGATACTTGTTAACTGACCTGTAAATGCCAGCTGGTGAAGTAGAGGTAGCCAATGCCTGGGTGTACAACCAGAGCCCGTGGGTCTGCTATCCCAGCCTTGAGTGTCTTGCGACTCGTTCCATCCAGCTCCGATACATCGAGTTGCTTGCTATGTCTATCCAACCAGTACAACTTGCGAGCTACCCAGTCAATAGAAAGTCCCTCCAGACCGTGACTGTCATGTCTAATAACAGGCTCTTTCACTCCATCTGAGCCAATCTTTGATCTAGAAACAAACATAAATACTATGGATGACTGTCGTGTCTAATAAATGGCTCTTTCACTCCGTCTGAACCAATCTTTGATCTAGAAACAAACTTAAATATTATGGATTACTGTTGTGTCTAATAACAGACAATTTTGCTCCAGTATAGACAATATTTGGTCTAAAAACAAATATAAATAATATGGATGACTGTCGTGTCTAATAAAAGACTCTTTCACTCCGTCTGAACAAATCTTTGATCTTTGATAATATGGATGACTGTTTTGTCTAATAACAGGCTCTTTCACTCCTTCTAAGAGAATATTTGATCTAGAAACAAACATGAATATTATGGATTACTGTTGTGTCTAATAATAAGTTATTTTGCTCCGTATTAATGAAATTTAGCATGGCAAAGTGTGAAGTGATTATAATGAAAAGAAATAAGGTAAGGCCTAATAAAGCTATAAGGCTGGATGGAGTAGAGCTGAAAAAAGTACAGAACGTAAATTATCTTAGATGCAGGATTTTAGGAGAGAGGTAGAAGTAGAAAGGATTTAATGAGAAGAGGACAGCAAGGTGAGTTGTTCTAAAGGTGTGTAAGAGACCTGCTATGGAGATGAGAAATCCTCTTGAAGAGTAAAGCAGTATTGTACAGAGTGTACTTTGTACCTATAGTGACATTTGCAGCAGAAACATGGACAATGAATGTAAGAGAGACTAGTAAAGTGGAAACCATGGGAATAAAGTTTATGAGGAGCGTGTTAGCTGTCACAAGGAGAAACAAGATTAGAAATTAAGTTATCTGGGGAAGATTTGGGGTACAGAGAGTACATAAGATAGTAGAGGAAGCAAGACTGAGATTGTATGGGAACATGTAATGAGGATAGAAAAAGAGAGGATGCCGAAGAAAATGTTGGAAATAAAGCATGTGGGTAAAATACCACAGGGAAGGCTAAGAAAGAGATGATACGAGCAGATAACAGAAAGTGTTCATGTGAGAAGAGGAGACTGGAAGAAATTAAAGCAGGAAGAGAGGTAGAAGAATATAGGAAGATGGAGGCATTTTACTGAACTGACCCGGCCACAGGCTGGAAGTGATGATGATGATGATGATGATGATTAATAATTTCTAAGCTATAAGCAAATATATATACTTTTTATATCAGGTCTTTGCATTTGATTAGTGTGCTCTTTGTTCGCCAAAGATGTTTCTCTTTTCTAATGTCAAAGAATAAGTAACAGTGTGTTTGACTTCTTTTATGAACTTTGGTGTATTATTTTCACGACAACGAATATACCTATTATTTCTTTTCACAAATCTTATGGGAGTTTTCGGTAAAGGTTTATTTTAGGATAAAAACGGTAGAAAGTTTGTGCGGTGAACAATACCATTTATTTATGCATATTCTTGGGTTCTTTATATGTTTGGCTCAATATCTGTAATTAATTTGGTTTTCTTGTATTTTAAACAATAAAAAATATGATTATGATAGTGATGATGATAATAATAATAATAATAATAATAATAATAATAATATAAAAAATTTGTTAGGGTAAACATTTCTAGATCCACTATAGGCTTGCTAAGCCTGTCATAGCTTCACCTTTGCCCTGTTAGCCGTCTTTCATAGGAAAAGATGCCAAGACGTTGTTATAAAAGGTATATTGTCATTCAATATTGACATAAGACTCTGAAACCTGGACATGGACCAAGAAGAGACAGGATAAGGAACAAAATAATTAGGGATGGTTTAAAAGTTTTACAAAGATCATTATAAGAGACAATGAAGAGAAAAAGGTTACTGTGGTTAGGTCATGTGATGAGAATTGAGGACAGAATGCCTAAGAAAGCTTTACAAAGCAAAGAGAAGTGTAGAAGACCTATTGGAAGACCACGGATAAGATGGATGGACCAAGTGCAGAAGGATATGGAGTGGACTGGAGGCTTGTGGCTGAGGGAGAAGTTTAGAAAGATCAACAGGAATGGAAGAGGATGTGCCAGATGACCCACAAAGACGAGAACATCAAATGATAAAGATGACAAAGGAAAACTTTTTTTTTACTTTTTAAGGTACATTGTGTTGTATAAGGAAGAAGGTATGAGGAAAATGGATAGAAGCATGTAAAAGTACAAACGCAATATGACTTTTAACATTTTTATAATGTTTTATCTCATGAAAAGCTAAAATGTGTAATGATTGTGTAAGTGTACACGTGTATGTGCACATATGTGGGTTTTAGAATCAAATTACAGATTTATGGGGTCATCATTTTGAGCTTGTTGAAAAAAAAGATTATTATTATTAATATTTACTCTTCTCTCTACTCTTTGGAGATGTGGTTTGTAAAATATTACACAGTTAGAGGGGGAGTGAGGGGGGATAGAGTGTAAGAAGAACCCAACAAAAAGGGTATAGTATAGATGGCAATTAGAATGTCAAGGCCAGCAAATGAGTAAACTAGTTGTTGAATGAAGGGTATGAATAGTAGGTAAAAAATAGGCAAGGCATCATTATTGTAGGGCCAACACAAATAAGTTTAATGCAAGAAAGTATCAAATACAACTTAATGCAAAAGTGTACTATATACAATTAATTATACATCTTAAAAGTCATAAATGCTCTATTTATCTGTGATAGCTGACCAACCAAGTGATCAGCTGTACTTCAGTGGGCAAGAAATTGCCGGGGGTAGGGGGAGGTTACATATAAAAATTGCTAAATCTGTGCATCCAAACCTATTTTTACTAATGATTTTTTTTTAACTATACTTAAGAATGTTGAATTGTATGATAATTCATAATTAATCTTTCTGTAACTATTACAGTATATTTAAAAGCTAGTTCTATAATTTACTATGGCTTGATTGTGTTTTAATGATTTAAAAACAAGTTTAAGGCATATTTTATTCTAATTAATAAGTCTATTATTTTATTCAAAAAATTAAAATAATATTGATAGATATTTGATTTTATTAGCCTGATTATGTTTTATATTTATTAGACCCAAGCTCGACTCAGTTTGATACTCAGGAGCTTTATGAAAAGCTCGCTCGAGATAGACTCAAATTAAAGAAATCTTGAGCTCGCAGACATCTACCCATTACCCAGAAGTCAATAATATATTCCCACTTATTATTAAATAAAACTAACCTGAATATGGTCTTGGCGCTGACATCACAAAAGTATATGTATTGTTCCTTATAGTCAAAGTCTAGAGCCACGACATTCATGAGGTCCTGATGAACAAGATCATAGATGGTTGCATCCAGGGACATATTTCTCACGTAGTACTTGTTGGTGAATACAAGCCATGGGACTGTCTGATCCTTGCGTTTGCATGTGTGCTCGTCTGTCTCGCGCTCATAGTACAAGTCATTGCACTTGCAATAGAAGGAACCGGGGGTGTTGGAGCAGTACTGGGAGCACACTCCTGGGGTCTCCAAGCACTCATCCAGGTCTGCGCAGGCTTTGCCATCCTCCAACAACCTTGAAATGATCGGACACTTCACTTGAATAACAATCATAAATAGGGGTATACAAAGACCACTCCTTTTCGGTTCAAAGCAAAGTTGAATCATATTGTGCATAAAATATTCTCAAAGCCAAATCGAAGTTTGAATGTTTTATTAGAGAAGAGACTCTTGAATCCATATTTCCTTGAATCCCTCGAACCCTAAAAAATTTAAAATTTGTTAAAATTATCAAAAAGTTATAAAGACCTTGACTGCAAATGACAATTTTAAGCTATTGGTAAAAGGAATTATATAGACTTGTATAGTTGAAGAGTAATAATACCACAAAATAAAATAAAAAAGTGTGTGCATGTGTGAAATCATACCAGAAGTGGAAAATAAGCATCTTTAGGCGTTAACAGTTTTGAATAGAGCATAAAATTCTGAATTTTTTTTTTTTTAGGGTCAGCTATGTTATTATATGTAGTTCTATATATATATATATATATTTTTTTTACAGAATTTTGAATGCAATAAGTTACAAAACCATATCATAAGTCGCTATGCAAAAATATCATGGTGACTAACAGTATGGTTCCAGTTCCTATGGGGAGGTATGTTCTAAGGTTTATTTATATTTAACCCCTTTCAAATAAAGATATACGAGTGTTAGACACAGTATAATGTAGTTAAAGAATTCTCCTAACAGACTGCGCTAAAATCTCAAAATTTATATTTAACATAATTTGTTTTTTCACCATTCTGTAAAATTAGTCTAGTGACTTATGGTATGCAGGGTCTCTCTCTCTCTCTCTTACACACACACACACACATATATATTGCACTGAATCTTATTTCTTTTTCAGGTTATACACTTATATAGTAATTACGCTAATGGGATTAAGAAGGTTATATTTAGAGGTAGTTACCCGCATTTTTTTGTGAAGGTAGATTGGAAAACCATTTTGTAAAAACTACTTTCAGTACACCCAACCGAGATTCAAACCACAATTTCTCCTGTAAGTGGCAGTCTAGTCTACTGTGAGAGTAGCACCTTAGACCATGCAGCCACTGAAGTGCTTATTAATATAATTAATTTACTTAAAGTGTTCTCTTTGTTGTTTATGACGTTAGAGACATCACAAACAAAATATCACTTGTCAATGGCACCAAATCTTAAACTAGGTACTATTTAAAATTAAATTTGAAATACTTTTACTTTACTAAAATTGTATGTTTTTAAAATATTTGAGTTTGGATTCGAGATTTAAAAGATAATTTAAGATTAGGATATTTATTAAATATTGTATTCAACCCTATCTTTCTACATTTTTATAAAATAGTTTTATATTGGAAAAAATATTAAATTGTGTATATTCATGTAACATTAGACAGTAAATATGATATAAAAGTGTTTTATTGCAAAAATGTATAGATTCCATTCATTATGTTAATGTTACAACATGTTTTTCAACTTTTTTTTTNTGCTGGCGGCCGGGGTTCAATCCTCGGTCCCGGCACAGATTTATCTGATTACCAAACCCTTCCTTCACCTCTGACAAGACATCTTGTGAATGTGGGGAATGCCAGGCCACCACCGTGGTTCGGATTCCACGTTAAACTGTAGGTCCTTCATTTCATCTCACTATCATCCTACCACTACACATTAGCGTAAGTGCGTATAACCCGAACGGGTAGTAAGACGCGGTGCTAATAATAATAATAATAATAATAATTTTTTTTTTCGTGTACATAACAAAAGATTAAAAAAACTGAGCGTACATAAGAATTTTGGATATGAATATTTTTTATTGATAAAACTTTGAACTTCTAGAAACCAAAGTTTTTTTCCTAGCAAAGTCAAAGGAAACATATATTTGAAGCCAAGTCAAAGTTTTTGAAGCGTCGACATCCTTTATCATAAATCCCACAGTAAACTAGTGGTTTTTTAGAATCCACCCTGACTCAGTGACAGTAATGGTAGTTGGTTGTCTACATGGTTTCCCATTACTCTTCAGAAACTGCTGATTCAGTTCCCCCAAATTAGGGTTTTATGGAATTATATTTATTTAGGTTATATCAGATCTGTATAAAAACATTCCCTCATTTCTTTTGTGGTAAACACGTCATATGGTTCTTAAAAAAACATGTTGATACTGTATGATTCATATAAAAGGTTACAAAAAAAAACCCAGCTGTATACAGCTATGACCCACTTCTGTACAAAACAAGACTGTGCCAACAATTTATTTGTGCATGTAGAATGTAGAAAAGATAATAAAAGTTTGGCAACATCCAACACTTTAAGTGAAACCTGCCTATTGTTCAAAAGGTCCCGGGTTTGATTCTTGGCATGGCAAAAAATAAAAAAATGTCATTGGTGAAAATGAGGTTTCCCATTTCACTGATGAATTTATAGCCGGGGACTGGATGTTGTGTTGGCTCTAGAATTAAATTAGTTGGTGAGGCATGCCAAAGGGAGTGTTATTCCTTTTAAGTGCCCTAACATCCTCTATCAATTTCCCTTTTCTCCCTTTTATGTATTTTGGTTTCCTATTTTAGGAAGTTGCGTTGTGCATTTCACGCTAATCCCTAATGAATTCCTATAGAACAAAACCTTGGTCGGGGGTCTGGGCAGTGATAATTGATTTTCTTAAAGAGGAAGTCAACACCTCTTTGTCCTATGGCAGCAATGTAAAGTGTGAACTGTGTTCTTCTTTCATTGTAACAGCCATATTGTGTTCATTCCCTTTTATATTGTTTTCTCTCCACCTTTCCTGCATCTTCTTCCAAATATATGTTACAAATTACCTAAAAAGTGAAAAGAGTTTTCTTAAAGAAGTGCTATATAGGACGTACTTTGTACCGACTCTCACATATGTAAGAGAGACTATGAACATTGGATGTAAGATAGACTATGGACAATGAAGGTCATGGGAATGAAGTTTGTGAGGAGCATTATATCTGTCATGAGGAGAAACAAGATAAGGAGTGAAGAAATTCAGGAAAGAGTGGGAGTAGAGATAGAACATTAGTTAGTAGAGGAAGCAAAACTGAGATGGTATGGGCTGTAATAAGGATGGAGAAGGAGAGAATACTATAACAGGAGAGACCAAGAAAGAGATGCGAGGAGCAGGTAACAGAAAGTGTTAATAAGAGGAGAGGAATAGATTTTAATAAGGGAGGAAGAATGGTTAAAGGACAAAGGAAGATGGAGGCACGGCCACGAACTGGAAACCGTTCATAAGGATGATAAGTCGTGTGCTGAGATTACCGGTCGTTCAGAAAAAGCATGTTATATACCCCCCAAAATAAACTTTAGTTAAAGTTTGTGGAATGTCCTTACAGCAGTAGTAGTTTGTTAACTCACTTGTATCCCTGGTTACACTCGCAGTAGAAGCTTGTAGGGGTGTCCACACACTTGTGGCCACACTGATGGACCTCTACCTTGGAGCACTCATCCACATTACAGTGCAGAGGTTCGTCAGAGTCATCAGAACAGTCCGACTTCTTGTCACATACCAGGGTCGAGTTGATGCATTCACCATTGCTACATTGGAACTGACTGCTTGCACACATCGTTTTGTTTTTCTCTGAGGGAATAAATGTGCAATAGTCATATATCTAAACATTTTATAGATTGTAATCACAAACAACTTTTTATATAAATATATGAACTAGGAAGTTTTTCACAAAAATGCCTTTTTGTTTAGCTTTTAAAAGTAAGTTAAAGTTAAATTTTAGAGATAATATAATTATGTTTTAAAAATGCAAAAGGAAAGAGTATCTACACTCCTTTTAGTCTGAAAGGTAGCAATTTATCCTTGGCGGACAACAGTAGGGCCCTATCTTATAAGCTGCACCATAGTGTAACCCTTCAAGGTAAGCGTGCAATCTCTCAGGGTAAACAAAGTGTACAAAAATATATATTTATAGACAAACATTTTGCACGGAAGATGATAAAAGGTAGATATTACCTCTTTGTCCAGTGGCAGCAGTGTAGAGTGTTAGTTTGTTTTTTTAACTGTAAAAGCCACATTGTTATTTGCCCGTCCAATTTGTTCCCACCTCCTCCCCTCTTTCTTGTACCTTTGATATATATATATATTTTATTCAAACTTCTTTTTTATAAATTGATCCTTTTGATAGCAAGCTCCTACTCACTGGAACAGCCGACTTCATCAGAGCCATCGCCACAGTCATCCTCCCCATCACAGCGATATGTGGTGCGAATACACTTGAAGTTCTGGCAAGCGAATTCTTGACCACTGCAAGTCTTGTATTGAGAGTTGCAAAATTTGCCCTCGTCTGTGCCATCTCCACAGTCATTGTCGTGGTCACACAACCAGCCCTGGGCAACACACATTATACACCAACATGTAAACCTTACCCTGAGCAACAAACATTATATACTACCATGTAGAACTTGCCCCGGGCAACAAACATTATACACCACCATGCAGAACTTTCCCAGGGCAATACACATTATACACCATCATGCAGAACTTACCCTGAGCAACAAACATTATACACCATCATGCAGAACTTTCCCAGGGCAATACACATTATACACCATCATGCTAGAACTTGCCCTGGGCAATACACATTATACACCATCATGCAGAACTTTCCCAGGGCAATACACATTATACACCATCATGCAGAACTTGTCCTCATCTGTGTCATCTCCAATATCATGGTTACACTAGTGGCTTAGCCCAATTTTAATAGGAGAAACATAACAGCCAGACACCAGAACATTAATTTGCCAATTAATGTGAAAAATCAGAATTGAAGATAAAAAAATAACAATAAAGGAAATTTAACCTCTTGCTTGGATTATTCTTTAAGATTCAAATTCGGAAGTAAAATAAATTAGATCCGACCCAGCTCTGATTTGATTTAGAGACGAGTCTAATCCACTATTTTATGAATGTGATCATCATTTTACCTTCAAATTCCTAATATAGAGTTTAAATGCGAATCTTTGAAAAAAATATGAACATAATAGAAAATAAGAATATAAAAGAACCATTGAAAATATAAACAGTAACTAAATTTTAACCTTTTTTTGTGAAAATTAATTCATAATAATATTCATACATTTAATTATGTTAAATTAATGGTATGAGGCCTGGCTGTTAAAGTTTTAGCTATATTTAGGTGTGGGCTGAACCACCAATCAGCAGTAATGGAATGCTAAACAAATTTCAACCTAATTTTCTTTTATAATTTTCAAACCTTACATCTGATATTTTCTCTAGTCTTCGAATTTCCTTAATGATTCAAGGAATTCATGGGTTCAAGGGTCCCATCCTTAATGTTAATCTATCATATGTGATAAATGGATCTATATTTAAAAAACCAAAGACTATTTTTCGCTCTTTCTGACCTTATTAATGCAGCGGCCATTCCCGCAGGTGAACTGCTCTTCTCCACAAGGAGTCGGACTGGGGCAGTTTTGGAGAGTAGAGTTCTCATCGGCACCGTCCACGCAGTCGGGGTCCCCATCACAAAGCCACTTCCGCGGAATACACTGCGCACGGTTCCACATCTTATTGGCCGCACACGTGAACTCTGTCTCCTCGTCGCACTTCCTATCATCTGGACAACAGGAACAGGATGTTCAGTCTTGGTTGTAAATTTATTATTATTTTTTGTTCCAAGAAACATATTTGTGTGTTAAGTGCTCATTTAATTTTGGTTGTTGAGTTGATGTATTTTATTCTTTGTCTTAATTTCAATGGTTTAGAGAGAAGAGAAGTGCCCTTAAAGTGCAAGAAAGTGTTTTACAGGGTGTACTTTGTACCCGTTGTCACATATGCAGCAGAAACATGGATAATGAATGTAAGAGAGACTAGGAAAGTGGAGGTCATGGGAATGAAGTTTGTGAGGAGCATGTTAACTGTCATGAGGAGAAACAAGATTAGGTTATCCAGGAAAGATTGGGGGTACAGGGAGTACATGATATAGTGGAGGAAGCAAGACTGAGATGGCATGAACATGTAATGAGGATGGAAAAAGAGAGAATGCTGAAGAAAATATTGGAAATGAAGTATGTAGGAAAAATACAAGGGAAGCCAAGAAAGAGATAGGAGGAGCAGTTAAAGAAAGTGTGCAAGTGAGCAGAGAAGAAGAGAAGCAATTAAGGAAGAATGGTGGAAGAATAGAGGTAAGATGGAAGTATTTTAATGAAGCGGCAGGAAACAGTTGATTATGATGATGATGATGATGATTAGTGAATTTAGAGGAAGTGTATCCACATTTGTGTGGAGAGAGTGGGAAAGCATTTAGGAAAAAACACCATAAGTAGACATGACTGGGATCGAAGTACAATTTCCATGTAATCAGCAGTCTAGTCTATTGAATAAGTAGCACATTAGAATACGCAGCGACCGAATCATGTAATAGAAGACAGTTACTATTTGCTTGAGATACATAATATATTTCATTTTCTTTACACTTTTTTTCATTTCAAAGAGCCAAAAAAATAGTTTTCCTCTCTTTCCTCCTCCATTTATGATAAGGCTGTAATGCTGAAACATGAAATCTTTCAGTTTCACTGAGTGTGTGACTTTCTCTAGTATCAAAGCCAGAGGAAAGGGAAAAATTGTCAAAGTTGTGCATTGTATTTTTCAAATAGGTTTTATTTTCTCTTTCCTTGTATAGACCTTCTCCACTCAATTTTACCTTAATTAATTTATATTTCTTTATTTTTATATCCAATTTTGATTATTGTGTAATCATATAGGCACTGGGCCTCCTAATTGTTAAACAATAAATATTTGTGAAATACACATAGATTCGAAGTATGATTTTGCCAATCAACTTAATCTTCCATTACAAATAATAAATAAACATTGCTAATGTTTCCACATTTACTTTATTACATTCATTACATTTTCCAGCCTATGGCCTGGGTCAGTTTTTTATTCAAGCCATCTATTTTCCACTACCTGCTTGTTAGGCTTGTCATAGCTTCATACACCTTATAATCTAACTTAATACTTGAAAAGACACAACATCCAGTTCTCATCCATTAATACATCACTGTGAAAGGGTAATCCCACATTTCCCTAATGATACATTTTTCGGCCATGCCGGGTATCGAACTTGGGACCCTTAGCTCAGTAGACAGACATGCTATCAACTGAGCTAAGGTACTGGATTGATGTTTCCACATAGATGAGATAAATAATTTTTGAATTTGTTATTTAATCTATAAAAAATAAAATAGTGTAATATAATAATATGTTTGAGTACTAATAAAAGTTTAATCGTAATCAAAATGATTTCTAGCTTTAACATTTAATGTTTGCCTAGTGGACATCCTTCCTAGCTACTAATCTAGAGGTAAGCATATAACCTGAATGAGTAACTGTTTTATTATCACATACAAATTAACTTTCAGACATAATTAGCAATTACAAGACGTTTCATTTACATAAAGTACAAGCTATGAATGATCAATGAATTGTACATGAAGATTATAAATAAATCCATGTTAGAAGAAACACTAAAAGTATCATACCCAGTGAGGTCAACTGACCAACAAACTCGACCTTCACTTGAGTTAGGCGTTACTATACAACTTATTAAATAGTAACAATACAAATTGCTAAAAAATATCTAGATATCCCAGGTTTAATTCATGGCGGTGCTAAAATAATTTTTCCCAAAAGGGAATTGCACCAAAGGTCGCCATGGTCTGGTTAATCAGGCTTAAATTAGCATTAAGACTTCTTTTGGCACCACATATTCATCACATCATCGCATCGAGGTGAAGTCACTGCACCTAAATGGTGCCCTAAGAATTCTGGTCGGATCTAGTGAGAGTGTTTTTTTTCAAGATAGTTTTCCACTCTCCTTTTGTATAAATAAAGATAGATTATATCTAAAATGCTTCCTGCCTCATCCCTACCCCATAAGAAAGAGTAATCATCATAATATATAACTATCACTTGAACAGGTAATACACAATGATAAAAAAAAGTTTGATGTGAGTTGGATAAAACAATGATTGCTGTTCAGCAATGAACTCACTGCATTGGTGTCGATCATCCTCATCTGAATTATCGAGGCAATCATTGTCTCCATCGCAAATGTAGATGCGAGGGATACAGTTTCCGTTGTCACAAGTGAAGAGATCTCCAAAACAGGTGCGCCCTTCTGACTTGCAGTATTCTGGTGGTTCATCAGAACCTTCTCCGCAATCATCATCACCATCGCAGTACCATGTGGCAGGGATACACCTATGGTTGGGACACCTTTAACACCAAGAAAACATATATCACTCAATTACACAAGGAAAATAAGTGTCTTCAGTCTCATGGATACTATTAGGGGTGTGTGAAGTTTTATAATTTCGACTTGGCTTCGAAAATTAAAAAGCTTAAAAAACAACCAACAAAATTCAAAACATATTCAAACTTGGATATGGCTTTGAAAATATCTCATTCAATTCAAGTTTGCTTCAAAATGAAAAAGTGGACATTGCACACCCTTAAATACTATACAATATTTTATATTTTAACCAAATGCAGAACTCAAGCTTGTGAAATTAAATGTCTGAGAAGTACTATAGGAGTGACAAGAATGTAAGGAGGAGCCGGTGCAGGACAGGATATAGAAGGCACCACTATAGTGGTATGGCCATGTGAGTAGAATGGAGGAGAAGATACCAAAGAAGATGTTGAATATTGAAGTGCGAGGCAGGAGGGCAAGAGGAAGACCAAGAGACAGGTGGATGAAGGGAATGCAGAGAAGTGTGGAGGAGAGAGGAGAGGACTGGCTCATCGTGTAGGAGGATAGTTGGTGGGGAGAAAGAATATGTTGAAGAGGCTATGTTTCAAAGATACATGGCCAGTGGCTGGAAACTGTTAATGATCCTAACATTTAGTATGTATGAACGAAGAATGTTAAAACAAAGCTAATCTCCGATCTACCAACCTAAAGCTGTTTTGAGGGCAAGTCCTCTGAGCACAGTGTAAAGGATCCTCATCACTATTATCTCCGCAGTCATTGTCTCCATCGCACAGCCAGTAAGGCTCGACGCAGATGTTGGTATTCTCACACTTAAGATGGTTTGTGGGACACGTCATGTTGGTGGGACAAAGGTCATGGGTCTCATCTGAAGTTTTGTTGTCCTTACAATCGTTCACTCCATTGCAGACCTGAGGGGCACATTATAAATATACAATTACTTATTTTACTATGTTTCAGGATTCCTGTATGGCAAGACTGCCATATGATAGACTAATTTCCTCATCATTTGATACCCTGTGAAGCAAGAATGTCAGCTTATAGATTACTTTCCCTTGAGTTTGATACCCTGTGAAGCAAGAAGGTCATATTATAGATGAATTTCCCTCGAGTTTGATACCCTGTGAAGCAAAAATGCCACTGATAGATGAATTTCCCTTGAGTTTGACACCCTGTGAAGTAAGAGTGACATCCTATTACCTCAAGTTTGACCATTTATAAGTTAAGCAAGAATGTTATTTTCCCTAAAATGTTACCCCCTGTAAGTGACAATATTGAATTCAGACCTGTGTTGATGGGATGCATCTATGGTTAGCACAAGTGAACTCTCCCGCTGCACAGGGTGGGTAGTCACAGTTGAGCTCATCTGAACCATCTCGACAATCATTTTCATGGTCACACTTCCATGACTTGAAGATACAGCGGCCGTTGGCGCAACGGAACTCATTAGTACTGCACGAGTGGAACCCTAGAGTTGTAAAAAAATATAGTGGTAAGAAATTATCAAAAATATGCATTAGTCATTTTATGTAACTTATTAATTATATATTTAAACTGGTAAAGAAATTGACAGGAGGGACATGTTCCCTAAAATAATCTTGGTTTTATTAAAAGAATTAAAAATGCCATGTTTGGAACAATGCACAGTTTATAAAGGTAGGTTTATTTTATGATCTATAGAGCTAATTGTATCATGATATTATTTGTGTTATTCATTTGGTACGAAATTGCCTACATTTTATAATTTAAAGAAGATATCTACAAAGCAGTTCTTTTTTAGTTTGAATCAAATCATACCTTAATTAAATATGCTAAAATTATGATGATAAATATGAAGAGTTAAACATGATAAAATGAGATAAGTTATGGACGCTAGTACTATTAGTTATAATGTAAAGAGCACTAATGTTGTGGTGGTTATAAACTATTTCATTTCAATTTCATTTGTTATGTAGTATCCAAGGGTGTGTTTAAAGCTATGACAAGGGTGTATAAAAGCTCCTTTTGCGAAAAAAAAAAAGTATGCCTGTTTGGGATCCCAAACTTCAATAAAAAATTAGGGAAATGGGATGTTCCCGTAACTCGGGGGGGAAAAAATTATTTTCGGGGAATTTTCAGGAAACATTAATATTAAAAGATTACCAAAAAGGACTGTATATTATTGTGACATTTGTAATTAATGCTCATTAACAATATTATTAATTAGTAAAGCAGTAATAGTGTGGCCTCTTTTGTGGAGCAGTAATGTTGGCTCCATGAAAGGGCACAAGAATGCTCCACAGAAAATCTTGTATACCAATTACAATAAAGCTCCTCCATTGCTGAATACATTGGATTCACCACAGGAGAACCCAAACAAAGAATGAATGGTCACTATTTTGATACCAGCCACAACGACCCTGACAAACCAGTAGCACTTAATTCCCAAACTCATAATGCAGATTTTGACTCATGCTATAGTATTATAGTAGTAATACGAACATTCCTCAATAGTGACAATTCCTCCCAGCTTCGTAGGTGTGAACTTGCTCACCAATGTATAACTACATCCAGGCACTCTCTTGTTCTTAACCTTAGATAACCTTCTAACCTTTTCTTCCAAGCAGGCCTACTCACACCAGTCATTTATATATAAACAATAACAAATAACTGATAATTTAATAATTAAATATAAAATAAATACAATATTCCATCCATCTATCAAGAGTTAAGATACGAGTTTGAATAAGAAACAACGGTATCCAAGAGACCTCTCGTCATGCTGTCATAGTCCAGCTGGTGTTTTACTTTTTTCTGCTGAAGAAGGGAATTAATGTAGCCTACCCTGAAAACTTAATAATTATGTGTTTTGCTGTGTTTAATTGTGATCGTTGAGCCCTACAGTTTTCTGGTGTGTAGGCCTTGCTATACTATCCTCTTTTGAATGTTTCATATTATATTTGGAAGAAGATATAGGAAAGGAGGATAAAAACATGTAAAAGAAACAAAAATCATAGGTTTTTTCTCTCTAAAAGACCCTCTCACCTCGTGGATTACCTCAAATTAGGTAGGTAATACAGCTCAAACAAAATGTCACAGCTTTGTGCAATTTCCTGTATTTTGCTTTGTAAAATAGTAGAACTGAAATCAGCAAACTCATTTTATCACTTTAAAAAAAATCCAAAGAAATTGAAAGAAAAAATAATAATACTGATCTCAATCTCACTCTTTCCCAGAGAAGAATTCAGAAAGCTACACTTCGATACAATTTCTGGTTTTGGTTCGAGTGAAATCTTGTATCTAATTTTCCGGCTAATAAATCATGAGGTGAACTCTAAATATTCCACTCCTCAACTATGACAAGTAAAATGTAATTATGATGCTTCCCCCCACCCCCTATTACTCACTGCAGTAGTTGACATCTTCATCACTGTTGTCTCCGCAATCGTCATCCCCATCACAAGACCACATTCTGGATATGCACTTCCCGTTGCGGCAGTAGAACTTGTTAGCATCACAGCTCAGGTTCTTGGCCACACACATTCTGTTTTCATTCACCAGTTTGCTGTTGTCGTCACACTTACACTCGGGCTGTGCAACAGCAACATTAACGTTCTATATGTTTCATTTTTATAGGTATTTAACGTGCATTTTCTTAACCGACTGATTATATCATCTCATGACATAAAATAACTTATATTTGTATATAACTGACACAAAACCCAGCCCCCGGCCATTAATTCATCACTGTGAAAGGGGAAATTACTATTTCACCAATGATATACTCGGCAATGCAGGGAATCAAGCCTGGGACCCTTAACTCAGTAGACAGACAGGCTAGAACTAAGCTAAGATGTCAGTCAGGCAATGCTCTGTAGAGTCTACTAGTTTAAATGCCACAAATTAACTGTGTACACATATGATAATTATTTAATAAAGATTCAGGATACAGGATACATGATACATGAGATAGTGGAGGAAGAAAGGGTGAGATGGTATGCTCATGTAATGAGGATGGAAAAGGATCCTAAGGAAAACGATCTAATTTATGGTTAATGTACCCGAATTCTTGGGGCGGGAGATTAGGAAACAATTTGGAGAAAAACACCTTAAGTACACCCAGCCAGGATTCGAGCAGCCAATGTCCCTGTCAAAAGCCAACCAGACTATTAATTGAGCTTGACATATAGGCCAAATAACAAATAAACTGAATCCTTGTATCCTCCATTCTTATCTCACCTATGCCACTAAGTTATTGGTGTTTTTCAAGGATCTTCACACTGGTGAATTATTTGTTACAATAAACTTTGTATCAAAGTACACAATGTATATCTATGTGTATATAAATAATATAAATATAAAGAAAGAAAGAAAGAAAGAAAGAGAGAGAAACGAGTATCCACGATACCACTTTTTGAATAATTTGATTTTGATTAAATTTTGCCCTCATTTGTGATTTTTTCCAATACTACATAGCTCCATATATAATAGAGAATTATATATTTTCCAAAATTGTGATTTCAAGTCAAGGCTTTCATTATTATATTCAAGATCCTTTTTAAAAACATTACAAATATCTTGAATATCATAGGAGTCAAGTGATTCGACTGTTGCATTTCTTTCCTTACATCCATTATTGTTTCCAGCCTGTGGCCTGAATAAGTTTTTTTATTCAAGCCATATATTTTCCACTTCCGGCTTGCTAGGCCTGTCATGGCTTTATATAATCTAACTTAAGAATAAGCCAAGCAAAACATCCAGTCCCCAGCCATTAATCCATCACTGGGAAAGGGTAAGCCCATATTTTCATCAATTATAAATTTTCTGCCATGCCAAGAATCGAACCCGGAACCCTTAGCTCAGTAGGTAGACACTCTACCAACTGAGCTAATGTATTGAACTGTTGCATTTCTAATATTATATATTCTCTGTTTTTGAAACCACAATGAAATTATTATTATTATTTTGTTAATAGTTGCATTTACTCCTATTTGGCAAGACACCGTAAAACCCTCATTATCATAGTTGACTTACAGTCCCGTTAATTCCCGGATGACAAGACACTGCACAACCGCCGTTGTTGATGTGGCAAGGGTTAAATGTACACTTCTGTCTAGAGGCAGCAAACACGTGAATGTCACGAGGAGAGTCCTCTAGCCTCTTCACCATCTCTATCATGTTGGCACCCGTGTGTTTTTCTGCCCGGTAGACTCCTCGAAGCTGCAGATCCGTCCAATACATGTAATTGCCATACACTGTTATGGCAAATGGGTAGATGGTTGCGGTTATCAATACCTGAAAGAATGTCGTGTGTTCAAGCATGTTGAAAAAGGAGAAAATGTCCTTAGCTTGGATTAGTATATTAATTAATTAATTATAGGCCTTAATTATATCATTGATAATTATAATAGCCATTTATTCCTGGTGAATGAAATTATTAGATTTTGATATTAAAAGTCAAAGGGCATTTTTAGGCAATTTTTTTTTCTAACCGAGCTTGAATGGTATAGTAAACATTTTTTGCCTTTGGTCACAATTTGACTGTCATAATAATCAGATCAAACACATATCTTCTTTACCAATAGTCTTTGGTGGAGGTAAATATATTTATGGATTGGAAACATTTTATTTGCTTTAAAAATATAAAGAAGAAAATTATAATAGTGTAGTTGATACTAGTTTTTTCTGGAAATTTCAGACAAAGAACCATGTTGTCTGCTATTAAATAAAATGTGTATAGTTTGGCTATCAATAACACCATTAAAACAGAAATAATTGACATTTATTTGCTAATAAAAGCCCAAGTAATAAATTTCACAAAAAGATTCAATTTTGTTATATTTCGCATATGTATAACACATGAAAAAATGCTATATTGAGCTTTAAAAATATGTTGATATCAATTTCAATATGTTATTTAAGATTTTGTCAAAACATGTCCCACAAAATGTCAGTGTCTCTATTAAGTTTTAGGTTTAATGTTTAACTATGAGGTAGCTAAATGATTTTATGATCATGGAAATTTCTATAAAAAAACTATTAAGTAACAATTTAATGATGAAAGCTCACCTAAGTAAAGAGGAAAATGTGGGAAGAATCCAATGTGAAAAGGATATAATATCTTCTTTCTTTTGTCTTATATAGTAGAAATAGTGACACAAACATTTAACACATAGACTATTTTAAAATTTATCAAATTTGTACTTCTTAGTTTATTTTTTATTTATTTTTATTAGTGGCTCTAATAAATATTGAGGATTGAAAGGAGAAGAGCACAACTTAGCTTTGTGAGAGTATTGTGCTCTTCAAAATTTAGAAGAACACATAAAACACAATATAATAATAATAATTATGTGTTTTTGTGTGAACTAGATTTCTTTCCTTTAAGTTCAGAATAGTTTACAAATATTCTAGATTACAAAATTTAGTCACCAAGGTAGTTTAACTGGTAAAGAGTTTATGACATTTATTATTGACTATACATGTCAGCCATGAATAAACGAGAACAAAGCAATGAAACAAAATTTATGGACTAATTCTGTGTAAATCTAAGATTTTCAATTATGAATCAAATTCAAAACTTTGCTTACTAATTAAGATAGAGACTTAATCAAATATAATTTATTAGATTATTTGTTAAATTTAATACTAATTAAATATTTTCTAAAGTAAATGTTTTAGAATTAATTTCTAATCCAATTAGACTCTTTCAAATATGAATATTTAAGATTTTGAATTTAATACAAATCTTTGGTAGATTTATTCTATTATTATTATTATTATTATTATTATTATTTGCACCCCATCTTACTACCCATTCGGGTTATACGCACTTACGCTAATGTGTAATGGTAGGGTGATTGTGAGATGAAATGGAGGACCTACAGTTTAACGTGGAATCCGAACCACGGTGGAGGCCTGGCATTCCCCACATTCACAAGATGTCTTGTCAGAGGTGAAGGAAGGGTTTGGAAATCAGATAAATCTGTGCCGGGACCGAGGATTGAACCCCGGCCGCCAGCACAGAAGTCTGACACCTTACCCCTAGACCACCAGGTCACCCGGTAGATTTATTCAAAATTTCAAAAGTTTTGCACAGGCACAAAAAGTATACAGTTTCACCAATAAAGCGCTTGTAAATTTGAAAGTCCCAAACTTGAGATTGGATGGCATACGTACTAATAATGCTAATGATTAGTTAGAGATGAGTAAGGTGGAATTAAGAATATATGTAACCCCATTTGTGTGGAGGGAGAGTGTGAAACCTGTTTGTAAACACTACCCTCAGTACACTTGACCAGAATTCAAACCCCGATCTCTTTGTATTCAACAGTCTAATTTAACACCAGAGTGACACCCTAGAACATACCACTACAGAAGAAGGTAAGTCAAATTTTGTTCACATCAAGTGGTAGACTAATGGTCTGGGATCTGGTTGTTGGATTTACCCGATAAATGTGATGGACTAAACTAACGGTAAGAATAATTTTATGTTAAAAGAGTTAACACAAGTTCCAATTCTCGATTAATAAATTTTCTCAGCTAGTCTTAGGATTCAAAGATCTTCAGGTCTCTATTCGTAGTATATGCCTGTCTCCCTGTGATGACATTGTTATGTAAGATGTTGAGGATGGTTTTGAAAATGTACACTCAACTACCTCTCTGTTCTCCCCATTGAGATCAGATCTTTCAATCTTCTCCCTCACTGCGTCTGTCCAGTAGAGCATCCTGTCCTCGTAATCTATAGCTAGCCCACTCGGTTGTGATAAGTCCTTATCAATCAAGGCCTTCTTGAGAGAACCTGCCATTGTGGTGCGAATGATCTTGCCAGATGTGCCAAATCGGCCCCAATCCGTGTAATATAAGGACCTGGGAACATAATCAGCTGTGATTAATACAAAATACAATGTGGGCCACTTAAAAGTTAGACCACTACAAAAACAGGTAAATACGGTATTTTCTGTTGAAGGGCCCTTTTCAAATGTGCAGTTGCACATTATTTTCCTCTGTGCTTTTTTATATCTTATGTATTTCTTATTATGAAAAACCATTATCTACCTGTAGCCATGCTGAGATAGTCCAGTCTGTATTTTACTCTGTTCTGCTGAAAAAGGAGACTGATATAATCGGAAAAATTCATAATTATTTGTTTTGTTGTGTTTTTAATTGTGAACCTAAAGGCCTAGAATTTTCTGGTAAGTGTGTAGGTAATGCAGTTCTATCTTCATTTCAATGTTTAATTTAAAATAGCTGTTTGGCCCCATATTCCTTTGGTTTTTATGAAAAGGGAAAATTTCCAAATTTTTTAAAATAATGTGCAACTGTGAAAATTGTAATAAATTGGAAGTATGAAGAGTGTATGAAGAAATAAAGAGAGAAATGTTTTGTTTATATCTAAGCCTAACCTAACTCTCCTTCAAGGCCTACATTACGTTACTCTATAATGTTTACACATTGTTTTAATATATTTCTAGGCCATTAGGCAGATTATTAATTTTATGACATATCAATTTAGACATATCATTGCAGCAATTATTAATTTTATAACTTATATAATAGGTGAGAGGCAAATATTTTGGATGTGATTCTTTGGTACAGAGAAAAGTGGAGGGAATGAGGAAATCAGGTAGGAGGAGGATTCAAATATTATGAAGGAAAAAAGACAGTTCTGGGAGATGAAGGAGGAGGCAGAGGACAGGGTACATTGGCGTTCTAAGTTTATTGACAAATGGAATGGTCCTGTCGTAAGGCAGAACACCTAATAATAAATAACATCAATGTAGACACTGTAATTAGATTTACAAAACTAAATTAACACACAGTAAATAATAACCATATAACAACACAATTAATTTATATATATACATATGATGAAGATGAAGTTGAGAGGGAAAAGATCACAAGGGAGACCAAGGAAGAGATGGGAGGAGTTGAGAGCAGAAAGTGTGTGAGTGAGAGGAAAATGATAGTGGAAGGGCAGAGGACGATGGTGACATTTTACTAAACTGACCTGGACAGGCTGGAAATAATTCTTGATTATGAATGTTAAGGAATCATATGCTATAGAAGATTTGAACTTACCCATTACAGGGGTCTACCACGATGGCCCGTGGTCGCTCGACCCTAGCAATCATCACCAGTTCAGACCCATTCACATTCATAGCATAGATACTGTTATTAGAGGAGTCGGTCCAGTAAATTTTCTTTTGTGTCCAATCATAGGCAATACCCTCAGGGTTGATCCCTCGATTGATTATGTTGGTAATATTGTGACCAGGCTCTGTGCTAGACATCCATGCTATACGGGCCCAAGGACGGATTTGAGTAAACAATAATTTTTGGTCCGCGTAATCAAAATCAACACCCACAACATTTGTCAAGTTATCCTGAAACAAAGAGTTTATAAATATTAATCCTCCTTCATAAATGGCAAATTCTGGAAGAGTTAACTCAGTGCCAACTTTTTGATTGATAGGCTCAGACATGATCCAGAAGGTTCAGGATTTGGTTTTAATTTGTACTTGCCACAGTTTTAAATGGAATACTGTTAGAATGAGGGTCTAGGTTGATGCCTCTAATTTCTGTCCTGGTCGAAAACACAAGGTACTCTGCCACCGCCTTGCACTTCTGACCATCCCCTTCGACTGGATCCCCTGTTGCACAGTCGCAGCGATATTGTTTCTTGGAAATAGTTGACGCTTCAGTCGGGTATGAGAAGCACAACTGCTCACATCCACCATTATCTGTAAACAACCAACAAGTCAGCAAAAACATAATAGTGATCCATTACAAGATGGTGAGCCAATAAAAGGAAGATTAAGAATTAATAAATACAACCCTGAGACAAGAAGAAGGAAACCAGCAGCACATTTAATATCTAGACAGACAGAAAATATTATATTTCCAAACACATTTCAAACTGTAATTGTGATTCAAAGTTCTATATAAATAAAAAAATAAATGTGTTAGGGCTGACTTTTACTTGAAAAAAAAAAATCTCCCAGCTTTGTTAACAAAAAAAAAAAGTTCAGTTTTTGTCATTTTGTGCTGTATATACAAAGTTTAAATGACAGAAATATTGGTAATTAAATTACATGTTGTGCTAATAATTTGATTCATCAACTTAGGAAAGAATATGTTTTATCATATTTGTAATAGTTAAAAAAGTATATGTAACAACTAAAGTCATAAAATTATGCAAATTATGTAATACTCTTAAATAAAACATTTATTCAAATGTTCAAACTTTGATCTGAATATTTCATATAAATCAATTCGGCTTTGCTTTGCATTAAAAAGGTGGACTTCATACACCCCTATTTTGCAAGATATAATTTTATAAATATATGTGTAACAAAAATAATGACAAGATAGTCAAAAATAAATAAAACAACGGTTTTAACTCCAGTTTGAATAATAATGATAATGATGGTGATGATGATGATAATGTTGATGATAATCACCACCATCATCACCATTGTTTCCAGCTTGTCACCAGGTCAGTTTACTAAAATGCCTTTATTCCTCCATTATTTGTTTCCATTCTTCTTCTTTCCCTTGCACACTTTATGTTTATCTGCTCCACCCATCTCTTTCTTTGTCTCCCTTACGATATTTTTCCTACATACTTCATTTCCATTATTCTCTTTGGTACCTATTTATCACTTAGTAAATACTGTAATGCCACAATGCTGATATTCTTTGTGGTTTCATCACAGACTAGTAATGTTTCCCTTAAATTTTCTCCTTGATTTTAAGTACATTGTATTAATACCAAGAAACCAACAGATGAGAAAAAATTGTTTTCCTATGCAGGTTCTATTCCAAAGTGTGAACATACCTGGCCGCGAGCAAGGGTTGCTGCTGTCTTGTGGCTGGTTGGTCGCAGCAAATATAGCGATGTCTCTAAGTCGAGGTATGTTAGTACGAACAGAGATTGGCAAAGAAGTGTTGTTAGAAAGTTTAGAGGCTTTGAAGACTGTGTCTAGATTACGGTCCACCCAGTACACATCCCCCATGTGCACTGCAATACCCATAGAGTTGGGGATATTACGGCGAATCACCTGTGACATTACATATGAAGATACTGATAAAACATGTCCTCACAAAGCACAACACTGTTCCTTAGAAATAGGATGAGTTTACATTTTTCAAACAAAAAATTTAAATCTTCATATTACCTGTTAATCCCAAATTTGAATCTTAAATTATGTTTTATTTTATTATTGTTTATTATTTATTCAAGGTATCTAAGGTGCACTTTATGAAATGACTGATTATATCAGCACACAATAATTTCTATAAGCGAGAGCAAAAGGGCCTACCAATTTCACATACTTACCAGAGTACTTTTACATTCCACAATCAGCATAGGACCGACGGCTTTACTTCCCCGTCAAAGGAAGTTGTGCTATGGATTTTTATTGCACAAGAAAAATCTGTCGACCCTTTCTGGGTTTGAACCCATAAACATCGGGTCCTGAGGTGAGCACTTTATCTCAAGACCACCAAGATCAACTTGGATCTTTAAAAATCATGTCAAGCATAGATGGGCAACTATCCTACATGGACTTATCTTATTCCTCACCCTCAATTCTTAAATTTCAACAAAAAGACATATTACCTAACATATATATTACCTCTTTCTGTTGTAATGTGGATTAAAATAAAATAATGGTAAATTAAAAGTTTGGTGGCATACTTGTGCTAGAATTGTGAAGGAATAAGTTGATAACAAATCACCTCCTGGCTATATAAAAAAAATTATTTCAATTATCTAAGTCTTTTGAATCCTCAAAACTCCAATCTCACTTTTGACTTTAAGACCCATTTTACTATTTTCTTCTTGTCAGTTACCTGACACAAAAAGTTTGTGAGGAAGATATCTATTGAGGGTAAGGTGAAAAAATCACCACCAAGTTGCGGTACTAAAGTTAATTGCAATAATTTAATTTATTGTTAATGATTCATTTTTAATTTAAACATATAATAATTATATCAACTAAATAAATCATTTTTAATCGAAAAAATATTCAATAATGAGAGTAGCTTTGCTGTTGAAAATTATCAGTAAAATATTATTAAATTGTTAATACGAGATATTAAAAAATAAGCAACTAGGTACTTGTCAAAAACTCTAGAACAATTATGGTTTACATTAGGTTGGATATTCATTGATATAAATTGTTTGTATAAAACACTAAAAAATACACAAACACATTAAAAAAACAACAAGCTTTCAATGTCACAGACAGCCCCTTCCCTTCAGCAGGAGAGACTGTCTGGGACAGCAAATGTTTCTTTAAAAAAAAGTTTTATAAACAATTTCTATTCCAGTACTATAGTATGTAATTAAATAAATATGAAAGAATTTTAGAAAATTAAAGTACAAATGAAAGTAAAAACACTTACTCATATTTACACACACTTCAATATTTCTATGTTATCATTTAATCTTTCTCAGGAAGTAACAAGTCTTCCGGGTACTATTTCTATGTTATCATTTAATCTTTCTCAGGAAGTAACAAGTCTTCCGGGTACTATTTCTATGTTATCATTTAATCTTTCTCAGGAAGTAACAAGTCTTCCGGGTACTATTTCTATGTTATCATTTAATCTTTCTCAGGAAGTAACAAGTCTTCCGGGTACTATTTCTTGGGGGAGATGCTATTAAAGCATCAAAATATTGAAGTATGTGTGAGTGTTTTTACTTTTATTTGTACTTTATTTTTCTACAACTTTATAATTTATTTAATTGCATATTATATTTAGCTTAATGCACTTTATTTCCTACATATTAATTCAGTATCACTAAGGTAAGTGTGCTGGCTACCCCTTCTAATCCAAACAATGATTTAGCCTAGTGATCTATCCCAAATAACCTAGTGTAATGCCCTCAACTTAGTGTTCAAAAGTTTCAGCTTATGTTATATCCATAATGTCAGTCATTGTACATCGGAAGCAGGAGAGGTATAAAGTGACAGTAAGCTGAGATTTGAGCAAACCAAACCTCACGGAAACACGTGCATGCGAAGTTTGGCATGATTAGCATAACCAGACGTGAAAAACACACTTGTGGCACTTTGCTCCATGTGATGCCCATGGAACTGACGTCGGATTAGTCTGACTGGTAGAAATTGGTGAGAAATCCAGCAAAGATGAAAGACATATGACCAAGGTGTCGATGATTTGGGATATGTGTATGGGTAAAGGCGCCCTAGGAACTGAACCATGGACCTCAGGAGAAAATGTGCACCTTTCACATGTTACTGACATACTTTCTTTCTCGAACTATTGACTCCAATTCATTGTACACCCTGTTCTTCCATGTATAATAAACTGGCAATTACCTGTCTAAATCAGGTGACAGCTTAACTAAACCCTGTGACAACCACCCTCCTTCCTTGTTCTTATCCTGACATGTAAAGAATAGGGGAGGGCCAAGAGGGGTAGTTAAACTAGAATATTAATTATTAATATTTGTTGTGAGATAAATGAATAAGCCAGCTCTACTTATACTATCACGCACCTGCCTGTTTCCACCACTGAAGGACACCTTCTGAATCATGTCTGATTTGGAGTCCACCCAATATACATCATTAGTCATCATATCTACTGTGAGGTCTCTAGGGTTGCTAATTCCAGAGGTTACTATAGGTGTCCAATTAGAGCCATCCAAGTAAGCCTTACCTATCCTGGGATACTGACCATAGTCAATCCAGTATAGTAACCTTTAAACACAGATAAACAAGACATATTAAGTGAAACTAAACACACACGATAGAGTATTCTATAAAACATATAACATTGAATAAGTTGATTCATAACAGGTAATCACAAGCATGTGTCATCATTATAATCATCACCATGGACTCTTTACATCCTGTGGCAGGGTAGGTTAGTAAAATGCCTTCACATCCCGCTCATCCATTTTTCTTCTCTCATCCGCAAAATTGATATTATCTAATCCTCCTGCCTAACCCTTTGTTTCCTTTGAGTGTTTTCCCTACAAAATTCCACTTCATAACTATCTTTGAGATTTTTTTTTTCTATACCATCCCACACTTGTTTCCTCTATCATCTGAACTATCTCATATAAGCCAACATATTCATTTAATGACCATACCATCCCACCCTTGGCTCCTCTACAATCTCAAGTATGCCTCATAGCCCTACTCTTGTCTGAATATCTTCATTCCTAATAATATTTCCCCCTCACCTCAAGCATGCTTCCAAATACTTAACGTAACGCAACACATCACAATGTGTAACTATATTTAAAATATTTGGAAAAGAGTACTATTTTTTTTTAAAGGATTTGATTATAAATTTTTGTAAGGACTAAAAATATTTATATTAGGGTNCAATTTTACTGTTATTTCAATTTACAAAATTATTATTATTAATGGACTGACCTCTTTGCGGGGTTAACCGCCAATTCCCGTGGTGCATCGGTAGTGGTTTTAACCAATACCTTCCTTTGGGAGCCATCTAACCAACAAATCTCCAGGTAGTTCTCGTGGGGGAACACATTAGTGAAGTAAAGGTTCCCTGCCACCCAATCCACAGTCAGCCCTCGGATACCGTTTGAACCAATTCCATCCTTCACAATGGGTTGCAGCTCCGTACCATTAGGACGGACACGATATATGCCGTTCCAAACCCCACGGCTAAACTCCACCCAGTAAATCCAGTTCTCAGCAACATTAACATCGACGTGGAGAATGTGGTGACCTGCAACAGATGTAACATTAATAAGTTGATATTTTGTGAAAAAAGATTTGATACATCACTGGTTGTAGCTTGTGATTTATAACTACCTTAAAGGTCAACAAATCAATGTTATTTATCACAAGTAGATTAAAATAGTCTTACTGTGGTAATAGGCAATAGTAATGACCACTCTGAGCCAACTACAATTATAGCCACAACGACTTATTCGCGTTAATTCTGCCAAGCTAATTATTTTTTTAAAATTAGAGATGGGTTGAATCCCATATTTCTCAAGTCCGAATCCTTGAATATTTAAATATGATAAATCTAAAAGTCATCATCAGCATCAACTGTTTCCAGACTGTGAACGGTTTGGTTTAGTAAAATGTCTCCATCTTCATCTATCCTTCCAACAATTCTTCCTCCTTTAATTTCTTCTATTAGGCCACGACAGAATTAGTAAGCCGATGGTCGAAACAAACAAAAATACTAATTTAAAGCTGAATTTAAAAAAACGCTTATGTCTTGGTCCCAATGACAAATGCTATTTTGTTTGTCATGTCTATTACATCATAAGCAATAGAAAGAACACTTTTTAGTAAATTAATTATTTTAGTACCATTTCTTTTTTTTCCCCTCCTTTCCCATCTACACAAGTACATATATAATTCCTTTCACCAATTGCCTAAAACTGTTATTTGAAGTCAAGGTCTTCATATTTGTATATGAGATACTTTTTTTGAGATTTTAACAAATCTCAAATCTCTCAACTACCATAATAAGGACTCTAATTCATATAACAAACTGACATATGAAGGTCTGGTTTCTAGAATCAAATTCATTTAAATAAAAATAACAGCCTGGACATGGGAATTGAATATGGGAGCCAGTGGATGATGTTAAGTGTCAGTTTGTGATTCATGTAAATTAGATCTGATTGGCTTTGCAGCAATTAAGCCAGGTAAGAGGCAGCCAATGTCTCTCTGTTCAGTGGCAGCAATGTGACCTGTATTCTTCTTTTCATTGTAAAAGCCATATTGTATTTGTTCCCTTTTATATTTTTCCATCCCTCTTTCCTCTACCTTTATGCATGTATAAAAAACAAACTTAGTCAAATGTAACAAAATGTTTTAAAACCAAAAATTAAATTTCAATGGACTAACACATATTATGTTCTTAAATTTTTTATGGAAATGATATTATTACTCTTTAGTATTTACCTCTGAAAAATATGCCAAATACCCTGAATATTAAATTCAACCATTAATTGCCAAGGAAGGTTGTCAATATCTTGTGTACCTGATCCGGATATGGGCACCATTGCCTCCGCAGGATCCTTGAGGCTGTATCCCCGGACAATGTCCAGCTGTGCAACCACTGCAAATGTCTTGTAAGCAGCACATTTCATCTCTCCGTCCTTCTTGTAGCCAACAGAACAGGCACATACCCTGCTGTTACCATCGCTGGGGATACACAGCTGCTCACAGCCGCCATTACTCGTCATACATGGGTGGCTCGTCACTAGGGAAAAGGATAGTATTGTCAGGATTAATAACCCCGTTCCCTTACAGGATAGGCAAAAAATTGTCCATATAGCTCAAAAAACAACTCCATACTTAATCCATCCTCACTAACTTTCTCCGACTTTCCCTTTCCTTGCATACTCCCTTCTCTAGTCTCTATAACAACATTCATGCACTGAGTCATACATGCTCTTTTATTTTTAAAACTCTTACACTCTCTTTCACTTGTTCACACATTCGTTCACAGCATTTAGCCACACACTTTACCCCTACTAGGAAAATTTTAATAAATAGTTAATGTTGTATTTGTCTATTACAAACCTGGTCTCTTTTTATAAATGATGAATGTCTTAAGATCAGACTCGTTATCAATAATGATCTTGGGGTTATCCCCTTTGGGTAAGTCCACCCTTTCTATCTTGTCGTATTTAGGATCCATGTAGTAGAGTCGGCTGTCAAGAACAGCCAGAGCTTTAGGCAGAGATATACTGTTACTTTCTGTGAGTATGGTGGTGGTAAACTTCCCGTTCACGTCCATTGCTTTCACCTAGGAACACATTGTATCATTGTTTAATATGTAATTAAATAAATATCCACTTTAGTGATCAAATAGTCAAAAAGATTTCACACTCAATAAACTGGACTAAATATGACAGGGAGAACAGAGCTCGAATCCCAATCAGGTTCAATGCGGGTGTTTTTATACTTAAAAATGGTTTTACAATTTACCTCTATGTGAATGCAAGTACACTTCCAAAGTCAAAGTTTTCAAACCTTTGCACACCCCTAATGATTTTACTAATTTCGGGATGTTTTATTATGTTTGATTGGCCTGCTGAAGATGGGTAGATCAGGGTTAAAATCCTGGTTGGGTCTACTTGTTTTTTTTCCCTAAATGATTTCCCACTCTCCTACCATACAAATGCAGGCAGGTTACCTCTAAAATGCTTCCTTCTTCATCCCAATTCTATCATAGTAGTAACATAAATGTGTACACAGTTGCGTAGAGGGGAGAGGGAGGAGGGGGCTAAATGAGTGCGGGCTTGAAAAAATATATATATTATTTCATTAACTAAAAACATTATTTGTTTAAAAAATTTATTATTAGGAACTTAATTTCGATGTGAAAGAAAGATGACAAAAAAGTGTTCTTATTTACATAAATAAATATGCAATTAGCCTAGAATAAAAGATACGTGTTTTCATTTAGCCTGTGAGGAATCACACGCTCTATTATGACCCGTCACTATAACACACATTAAATGTAATGGCATTTCGAATGTTACACACTCAGCTCTAGTTACATTCAACATCTCAAACGTTTTGGAAACTTCAATCCATTTTTATTACCTATCAGAGCTAAAAAAACGCTTTTGGTTCCTTTATAAATTTGAGACATACATGAATAATGGTGACATTTCTTAAAAGAAACAAGTTCCCCAAATAAACATTAAGTGTACAGTGCTTGCAATGTTGTATCCAGATGATATAAATAGTGAAAAAATGTTCAGTGACTTACAACACATAATTTGGAATTATACTGTTTTAGACCCCTCTCATATATATTCAAAAAGTCATGGATGAAGTGTATTTTTCTTTAAAGAACTGTATGTAAAGTTTCCTTTTAATACTTCATCCATGGAAATCACAGGTTTTCAGAAGTAATTTCAATATATTATGTTTTAAAATTTTATTTCTTTAAAAAAAACTCTGTTAAATTTGAAAGTCAGGTGATGGATGAGCTGGCTGTCTTTACCCAATAAGAAGCTAGCCTTCACATCATCAGGTTGCCAAGAGTTCTCCCATTAGTTGGTTTTAACACTGGATGACAAGGAGTCCAAGAAGCAAGGGGTAGGTCATATATAAGCAGCTTGTGCGTATAAATCCATAACAGAATAACTAGTAATATCACATGAAACATATTAATTTTCAGAAATAAAATCTAAGTCTGGAAGAGTACTAGCTCAGGCTTTCCGTGTCAGTTCGTAAATGAACAAAAACTGTGTCAATGTCAATTTTATAATAATAAAAGTGAAATTAATAAAATCATATCATGTACAATGTTAAATCTCTACTAATGTCAACAATGAACCAATCAGTAATACTACAGTGAGAAAGGTAAAATCAGATTGTCAAAGCCATGTGATAACAAATGTTTAGTAAGGCATGCACGCGTCGTCATCATCATAAAACCCGGTATTGTTATAATTAATGCCAAACAGTAGGGCATACGTGGGTCCACATTCGCATAGTCATCAATAAAATCAGGTATCACTATAATTAGTGCCCAATTGCAGGGCAAATGTTACTATAAATTTTATTGAGAAGGGTAAAAAATAACATTGAATAACTGGACTTAACACCTAAGGGAGTGCGATAATACATTTCTTGAATGTGATTAGAAGCCTATAAAACACAAGTAACAGCATTAACATTTTTTCTAATTTTATCAGTGTCTGTGTCATCTTGTGAAAGATTGTTCAGTAAACTTTATGTATCAAGATAGATGATCAAATCTGGTAATACTTTCAAATGAACGCGTAATTACTTCCTCTTTAGATTACAATAATGTAATAACAGAGTTTGCAGCAATCGAGGCCAGAAAAATTAAAATTTTAAAATGTCTCATTTAAATCATTATTATAAATCCTTTGTTATAAAGTTTTAATATAAATATTTAATAGTTTTACACTCACAAGCCATTACTAAGATATTTAGTATTAATTTGCCTTAAACAAAGGGGGGAAATAAAGTGAATAGAGCGTTAACGGTACTCCAACCCCTGGACTTATTGTTATTTTTACTTGTATCATCTCAAAAAGGTTTCTAGTATTAAAAAAAAAGTGTGAAGTTGCTTTACCTTAAATGAAAATAAGTGTATAAACGATAAAAAATATTTAATAAATAGAAATGTGAAAATTATATAAAATGTTTAGAAGAAAATAGACTAAACCATTTCTTTAATTTTAATTTGTTTGATGCTATTTAATTTTAATGTTGATTTAAATGCTTGTAAAAAAAATAGCTATGTGTGCTCTTACGCAAAGGTCTACACTATTGTTCTCTTTTTTGTCCCCTCTCAAACGTTTTGGAGGTGGGGGAAGAGGTGATTGTATTCTTTCCCTGGGCACCAAAAAACCTAGCTGCACCACTGGAGTACTACCTGAACATGTAGTAAGATGCAATAAAAAAAAAGTGATTTAAATGCTGAAATTTATGGTGTCACTCACAAATGATGGGTGATGTGTGCTGTAGTAGAGCATCTTCTTGTCTATATCAATAGTGATGGCCTCTGGTCTTTCAATATCGTCAGCCAGGACCTCGGGTTTGGAACCATCCATGTTGACTTTCCCGACCTTGGCTGGAACTCCAAAGCCTCCTTCATCCACCCAGTAGAGCTTGCTGAGGGACAAGAACACAGTTTCATGTCATGGCATGTTGAGAAAACCATGACACATTCACAGAAACTCTTAGACATAAATTACAATATTTATTGGAAATACCTTTTAGAAAATCATATTTGTTTGTGACCAGCAGTGAAAGCATTTTACTATCTTATGGGTATTGACAGTTGCAGATTTCATAACCTGTCGTATGAATACGTGAAAGTAGATCTAGTAGCTTTTATAGCAGTAAAATAAGGCCCTTGCTATGAAAAATGGATTTAATTGTGCTATATTTACACCAGAATAAATACAGACTTTTATCTGAGCCTTTGTCACACATTATTAATATCACTAAGAAAATAACCATATTTATGTTAATTTCTAGAAGGAGAAAAGGTAGGGATATATTTGGTGAATTATTGTAGTTTTGTGAGTTAGCAAACCATTATTCAAATATGTTATTTCCCAGTAAAACTATAAAACTTACAGTAGCCCCGTGGCTTCTTTGGTGCTGACTGACAGCTCACAGCTGACTTCTAACAGTCAACATTTAGGTATATACCCAAATTTTGACCATCAGAAGTGACAGTTGCTAAATACATGTTTTTGCAGATCATATGGTTCAGCATAGGGATACATAATTTGGTCTGATAACTTTTCAAAGCTGTCAGTCAGCACCAAAGAAGCCATGGGGCTACTGTAGTTTGACAATCATACTCACAATGATTATACATATACCCTTTTGTTTCATCTCAAAATATTCAATTCATGGTAAAATTTTGGCATTATTAGTTGTTTTATATATTGCAAATTAATGTTAATAAGAGATAATTAGAAGTAATAGAAGTGTATGTTGTGTAAACTTGATTTATCAAATTAGAATAAAATATTACAAACAATTGTGGAACAGAAATAATTCCAAGTGATTTTAGTGCTTATATAAATAATATATTATTTAAAAGTATAGAACAATTTACAGAAATATTCAAACTTTGATTCGGCTTCGAGAAAATTTCATATAATGAATTTGATTATAGTTTGCTTGGAATTGAAAAAATGGACTCCACACAATTCTACTTTTAGGTAACAATATTCCTAAGTTTTGCATAGTCAATTTTCTCATTTATTAATCATTAACAAACTTTTTCAAGGAATAATGAAAAAGACACGTTAATAGTGAAACGACTAATAAAGATTGGGTGATAATTTTTTGTACTCACCCCTCTTTGGGATCAAGGCACATGGATTTAGGTTTAGCCACAGATGTTTTGTTCCCATTATTTGCCAAAATAATGGTACGATGCTTCACCTTCCCATCCACTTTCACAGCCTCAAAGTTAGAGGCTGCTCGGTTGCCAATAAACAGATTGCGGCCCAACCAATCAAAAGCTAGAGTGAAAGCAGAGCCCACAATGCCAGAGTCACTTCCAAGAAACTCAGTCTTATTGCCTCCACTAAATACGGTGGTGTAAATGGTTCCCTGAAATAACATTAGTTCAAAACAAATTCAAGTATTTTTTTATCACCTGTAGTGAAGTGTCTTATGATGCATTTTTTATTGGTGTTTTATATGTACGCTAGCAAAACACAGGCTATTTCATAAGACAAGTTGCATAGTTTAACCTAGTGGAGTGTGCTTTTAACTCAACACCCAGAGAGTACAGTATACAATATCTTGGAATCATGATTGATCCAAGGGTGGGAGTAGAGAGGATCTAATAAAAATAAATCAGCAGAGGGATTTGTTCTATAGGTGTGTAAGAGTCCTGTTATGCAGAAGAGAAGTGCCCTTGAAGTGTAAGGATGTGTTGTATAGGGCATACTTTGTAGGTATCCAATGTCACATATGCAGCAGAAACAAGGACATTGAATGTAAGAAAGACTAGGAAAGTGGAGGCCACGGGAATTTACTTCTGGGAGTACATGAAATAGTAGAAGAAGCAAGGCTGAGATGGAAGTCATCTAATGAGAATTGAAATGAAGAGAATACCAAAGAGAATGGTGGGGATGAGGTATGTAAGAAAGAAACTGCAAGGAATACCAAGAAAGCAATGGGAGAACCAGATAGTGGAAAGTATGCAAGTGATTGGAGAACGGTGGAAGGATAGAGGAAGATGAAGGCATTTTACTAGACTTAACCGGCCACAGGCTGGAAACAGTTTATGATGATGATGATGATGATGACGATGACGATGACGACGACGACCCAACTCTAGTACATATTTAGGTCACTATTAATACACATTGGTTGTTTAGTACATCCGAGTAAGTAAGCTAGTTGGTAAATAGTTATCAACTTCTTGTTTTTCTTAATATTTTAGGAGTTGTAAGTGGCAATATTTAGTTATTTGAATTCATGTCCCTTCCTAAACTGGAGTCTTTTTATGTTCTTTTGCCAACATTATATACCAGTGAGTTAAGAGTCTGCTGATTAATCGACTGATTATATACAGGCTTATGCTCAAACCAGAAAATGTATCAAAGTGTGATTACCTGCATCCTTCATTTGACATCAGTAAAATTGAGACCAGTTTGATGAGGGTTTTTTCGTGTTTTTTTTAATGTAGTAAACTCAATTTTCTGGTCTCAATTCCACTGTTTTCTAAAATAAAATACAAAAACCTGCACCACAATGCAAAGTCTGGTCCGAGCTTTATTACCTACCTAAGTTCAGGGTGAGACGGGCTATTAAAACTACCAAGATAGGGGAAAAAATGGGTGGGGGATTTAAAAAAATTGTACTAGAATAAGGTTGGAATGAGAATGTAAAAAATACCATGAATGTAACTAATTAGGTCTAAACTCTACCCTAAAATAGACAAAGTGAGGAGTGCTAATCACTTAGCTAATACTGGCAGTCTTAACCTAAATGAGTATAATCTTATTCTGTTCACTTGTCACTACGGTTGATAAGAACAGTTGAATTCATTACTATTATTATTATTATTATTATTATTATTATTATTATATTATAATATTATTATTATATTATTATTATTATTTATTATTATTTATTATTATTATTATTTATATAAAAGAGGGTTCAAATTTTGCTTTGTCATACATTATTCAATGTATAAAAATAATTATTTCAAAATTGAAATGTTGATATAGTTTAAACAATGAAATGATGAAATAAAGTTGAATTTACAAACAGTTAGTGTGATTATAAAGGACACATCAACTTTGCTTAATTTGGTCTGATATCAAATCTCTATTTTCAAATAATCATCAGCAAAGAGGATTTTCTAATTATTTTGGATTCCAAGCAGTAAAACTTTCATACCTCACTTTATTCCAAGATAAATTCTCATTTATTATTTCAAGAAAAGATTTTAGAAAGTATCTAACACCTTAGCTCAATCGGTAGCGCATCTGCCTACTGAGTTAAGGGTCCTGTGTTCGATTCCCGGTATGACTGAAAAATGTATTGTTGATGAAATATGGGTTTACCCTTTCACAATGGGTAAATTAATGGGTGGGGGCTGGATGTTGCACCTGTCCTAGACTTAATTTAGAATATAAGACATACAAAGCCACAACAGGCCTAGCAAGGCGGTAGCGGAAAATATAGGGCTTTAATAAAAAAAAGTGCCACAAGCTGGAAACAGTAATGGGTGTAAAAAAGATTATTAAAAAGTCAAATATTAGCATCAGAGGACTAATGACCATTTCAGGGCATGTGAACTCAAAGAATGTTGAAAGAATTGTGTTTTTATTACCATCCTTCTGCTCTCGGAGCAAAATGTTAACCTGCAAATAACATATTTTAATCTCTCCCTCCTACCCTTGACCTTAAGAACAAAGTGTCAACATGCAAATAACTCATATTTTCATCTCTCCCTCCAACCCTCGACCTTAAGAACAAAGTGTCAACATGCAAATAACTCATATTTAATCTCTTGACCTTAATAACAAAGTGTTAACCTGCAAATAACTCACATTTTCATCATCTCCCTCCTTGCCCTCGATCCAGAACAAGGTGTCGGACTTGCGGTCGAAGTCGAGCTGATTGCCTCCGTCGATACCGACAATAGGTATGATGAAGCCACTGGTCTTGTCTCCGGGCGTTAGGCTCACATCTACTATCTGTGATGCTCTCATTACCATCAAGAAGGGTGTTTCCTCTGAATAAAGAAATAAGAAAATCATAACAGTAATATCTTCATAACAGTAATATCTTCTATCTTTGGAGAGTCTAAATTAATTGATGTTTTCAACAGACCAAGATAACAGAAATCGAATATATGCTCTTGAATGAAGATTTTACTCGTGTGCTGAATAACCACTAATAAATTGTCCTATTGGATTACACAGGTCTAAGATGAGTGTGACACCTACAATCTAATTTTCATAGGAATAGCCTTTTAGAAAATAAAAACTTATATTTTTGTGCCGACATTTTTAAGATTTTACCACAGTTCTCCCTGTTATACCAAAACCCAATAGTCCAAAATTCCAAATGATTAAAACAAATTTTTTTGAAAAATGGTGGGTTAAACAAACTAAAACTCAAATGAAATAGATTTCATTGATAATAAAGTCAAAGTTATAATTCAACCAAGTGAAAAATGACAACCTAAATACTGGAATTGAGCCCGAGACCTTTGGCCTTGCACGCCAATGCTCTACCACTGAGCCATCCAGGTTTGTCTTGTATCCAGGGCCACTTTTCACTAGTTGTTGGTGTATTTAATTTAAACACCAATTACTACTGAAAACTGGCCTTGTATATGAGCAATATACCACAACATGTGAAAGGTGGCCCTGGATACAAGCAATATACCACCAACTATTGCAAATTAGGCCTGGATACGGGCAATATACCACAGCTAGTGAGAAGTGGTCCTGGATATGAGCAATATACCAACAACTTGTGAAAATTAACCCTGAAGACAAGCAACACACCAATAACTAGTGAAATGTGACCCTGAATACAAGCAATATACCACAGCTAGTGAGAAGTGGTCCTGGATATGAGCAATATACCAACAACTTGTGAAAATTAGCCCTGAAGACAAGCAACACACCAATAACTAGTGAAATGTGACCCTGAATACAAGCAATATACCAACAGCTAGTGAGAAGTGGTCCTGGATATGAGATAAACCAGGATGGCTCAGTGGAAAAGCATTGGTGTACAAAGCCCAAGGTCCCTGGTTTGATTCCTGTGTCCAGGTTGCCATTTTTCACTTGATTGAATTTGATTCGGTTATTAGGACTGATCCTGTGGATAGCCATCATGTGTCAGTTTGTTTTACATATGAATGAATAATTCAAAGTTAAAAGAATTAGTGATAATTACTAAATATGTACATGTTGTCATCATTACAATGTTTAATTATGTGACTGAATTTAACTACATTACTGTAAAAAGAGCTACTGTAAATGTAAAGCTACAGTGCAATTATGAGATCTACATCAGTTAAATGAATTTAACTTTTATAAATCTCATTAAAATGTGATTGTAAATTTGTGAAAATACTCTGTCTCCCGATAGAACCTCCCGTAATCTCTCCTTTAATATTAATTTTTGCTAATACAAACAAGCTTTGGTCCCAATTAGTTGAGATTAACAAGGTTATAAGCATTTAACCTGATTGAGTAGTAAGATGTGATGCTAAAAAAATTAATTCTTTATTGTATTTTATTAAAGTTATTTTATAGGCATTTATAATATCTATTGAAAGTAAGAGTTGAATATCACAATACTTGACTATGAATACATGCAATTAGATCTAGCACCTTTTCTAGTTTTCTAGCTTCCTATGAAAATTCGACACTAGGTACCCTTTGTCTACCTTGTATTTTTCCACTATGGTATAGCTTATAAGATAGGGTCATGGTGTAATCCATCAAGGTAGGTTTGATGCCTTTGAGGATTAACAGAATATAACTACATACTTTTTTTTTAGTGTTTTAGTGTAACTGATATCGTCATGGTTTTTGATTTATAGGAAATGAAGATTTTTGCCTTCCAATAGATAATACAATTTTACATTTAGTCCAGCCATTTGATTCTTCCTTTTACAGCAAGATAAATCTATTGAGTGAAACAACCAGGACAAACATAGTTATTAATATAGTTTAGTATTAGATTGATAATCAATTTTTAAGACACATTATATTATTCAGGGATGAAGGTTTAGGAAAGATTAAAATTAAAAATGTATATCTTTAATGTGAATAAATAATATAGCTCTTTAAGGAAAAACTCTTTTCCTTTTTTGAGGTACAAGGAAAAGGTATGAAAACAAACCCACTATGGCTATAGCAGTGAAAAAGAATAACTCAGTTAGCACTTTACAGTGCTGCCACTTGACAAATAGTAAATGGCTCCTCATTGAAGAAAACCGATCATTCCCGCGCGATGCTTTGACCTAGGTTTTATTCCTTTGGAACTCAGAGGGAGAAAGTGTGAAGTTCATGAGGCAACTTTCCTATTTTAGGAATTTGCGTTGCAAGTTTCATATTCCTTCCTGATTACTTCCAATAGAATGAAACCTAAGTTGGGGGATCGGGAGGTAGTGTAAAGAGTGAATTGTTGAGGTGTGCAAAGCTTCAAAAACTTCGACTTCACTTGGAAAATTTGTTCACTTAGACCTTGATTCAAGAGTAAAATTCTGAATGCAACAATAACAAGCTTTGAAAA
>CABFVZ010001414.1:39188-72255 GCA_902151445.1 Timema monikensis | reverse complement strand
AAAAAAATCTAAAAAACACATTTATGTTTATTTATAAAAAATTATCTGTTATTCCCATCACAAATAATTAGTGTTATTGTATAAAAAAATCTAAAATAATTATGTTTAATTTTGTGATGGTAAATTAATTTAATATATTAATTATGTTTGGAGTCTTGCATTCTGTACATTATATTTAATACTTAAATTAAATAAATTTACATAATTATGTAAAGTAAAATAGTTTTATCCAACATTAAACATGTTTGTAATATTAAAACTTCAATTCGGCTTCAAGAATATCTCATATTATTTAATTTTACTTCACTTAGAATTGAATAAGTGGATTTTACACACTCCAAGTGAACTGAGTTTGTCTTTTCAATGTTAAATAGATATTGTTTTTGTTATCTTTTGTGTATTTTTATCCCTCCTCCAAGCGCTATAAATTGATAACTCAAGTGACAACACCCACCTTCAGTGCACTTTCCATCAGCAATCATTCGGTAGCCAGGCTTGCACCTGCAAGAGTATCCTGTACGTGGTGACGGTGAAAGTAAACACAGCTGGGCACAAGTCGAGTTCTCACATGGGTTGGGTGACATGGGTTGCAGAGAGGGGTGATGGACATGGATACTGAGGGGTTGAGAGATGAGATGAGATACCACGGTCTGATTGGTGCCACGAAACTTGCGAGCTGATAACACCCTATTGAGTTGCCGGTCGGTCCAGTACATGGTGTCCTCGAATAGTGTAAGAGAATGGGGGTGCAGCAAGTAATGGCTGCCTGCTAGGACCTGGTCACATACAATATACAGTAGTATTAAAAAACTTTTCTGACAAAGAAAATTGTTATCAAAGTGAAACTGTGGTATCAGGTAAGTTGTAAACCAACAGCAACATCATAAGTTCTTGTCCACTACTGTTTTAAATAGTGATACCAATTTAAGTTGAGGTGGAAGGGAATGCAAATTACAGTGCGTATTTTTACAGTTTCTGTAACAAAACAATTTAATTTGATACACACAGTAATCTCTACATCTGGGTCGCTTTAGTAAAATCCTCCATATTTCTCTGCCCTTCCATCATTCTTATTCCTTTATTTTATTTCATTTGTTAGCTGTCACAATGAGAAAGAAGATAAGGAATTAAGTATCTAGGAGTAGATCACTTACTATAATAGAGTAAGAAAGACTGGGGTGGTATGGGCATATAATGAGGAGGGAAAAGGAGGGAATGTCAAAGAGAAGTATGGAGATAAAGTATACGGGAAAAAGACCACAAAGGAGGCCAAGATAAAAGAAAGTGTGCAAGTGAGAAGAGAAAAATGGAAGCAATTAAGGAGAAAGAATGGTGGAAGGACGGAGAGAGATGGAGGTACTTTACTTAATGACCCGGCCACAGGCTGGAAACAGTTGATGATTATGAGGAGGAAGGTACAAAGTATGCCCTTTAAAATAATTTCTTACACTTCAGATGCCTTATTATTTTTCATTATTTTGAGTATATTTTATTACCTGTGACAAAAAAGACAAACACTTTCAAGAACAGGAGCTACGAACCTGTTGCCTGCCAGAACCATTGTAATAGCAGAAATCAATAAAGTCCAACTTGGAGTCAGCAAAGTAAACCCTCTTGTTAGCTACATCAAGGGTCAGCCCGTTGGGCCAATATATCTTGGTGTTTATGATAATGCTGCGATTGGTCCCATCCATACCCACACGTTCGATGCGTGGATTCTCACCCCAGTCTGTCCAGAACAACCATCGAGCACTGCAACAGATATTAATTTATATGAATCAAGATAAAAGTTTGATAAAAATAAACTCTTCTCCATTTACTGCAAAGAGACCATGGTTAATCTTGTATTTGAGAATAGAAAATACTTTAATCTGTCCATAATCTATCTCAATATTTGAATTTGAAAGTGAGAAGTGGCTGAGAGAGAAGTTTGGAAAGCTCGACAGGAATGAAAGATGTGCCAGACAACCCGTAGAGACGGAAACGTCGAGTGCTGATGAGATGATGATGATGATGATATTTAATTTTTTTTAAATTTTACCCCAGTACTTTTAATAGTTTTTTTTAAAATTCAAAATGGAGTATGTTAGTGTTTTCAAAGTGTTTTTCTTTTCCTATTTCCCTCATGTTTGATAAAGGTAATAATGCTGAAACCTAAAAGCTTTGTTTGAATTTCAATATGTTTGTGACTTTTTCTACTCAAGAAGCTAGAAAAAAATAAGTTTCCTTTGTGGATCAAATTATTCCCACATTTTTTCCATATCTTTCCCCAGGTGGGCTTTCTTCCCTCAATTATCACTTAATTAGTTTATCATTTTTCATTATTGTATAATCAATTAGCCATAGGGCCTCTTCATTGATAAACATTAATTATAAATGTATATCCAGAGTACTCCAAATTCAAGCTCAATTGGACTCAGAACTAATAAATTTTCTCTGAAGTTCACATTAATTTGAAACAAATTTAAAAAAACTTGAACCGACAAATCGATAAATTATATTTCTATCATTTCCTAGTTTGTTTTTAGTTTTGGGAGGGAGAGATCTCACCCTGGGCTCGGATCGAGAGACATGCCTCGAGGCTGTGTGATGTTTTCTTTGAGGAGCACCATTCTGTTGGAACCATTCTCCCGAGCCACTTCAATGGTGCCGAGCCGCGAGTCGAGCCAGTACAAGTTGCCTCCTATCCAGTCATAGGCCAATCCTTCCACGAGATCCAGGCCATTGGATATCACCTGAAACATATTACATCAGGGTTACCATTATATTTTCTTAATAAAAGTTTCCCTAAGTTTTCCGGCTTTTATAGAATATAAGTACAGTACAAAAGAATGAAATTTAAATTTTTAATAAATTTATTTGTGTTAAGTCTTGTAAGTGATGTTTAAAACAAGCTGATGTGAGCTTGACAGGGAAATATTTGCAGTAATTACCCAATTCAATGTTCCATACATTTTAAACATACTTAATTTTTCTATGGTGTTAGGAACTCAAAAGACAAAAGACTATTACTTCACCTAAAAAAGGACACCACCTATTCCTATCTTAAGCTAGTTCTATACAGTCCACCTCATTAAACACTATCTCTTTAAGATACATTTTAATGTTATCCTCCCATTGGCGTCTAGGTCTTCCCAATGGTCTCTTATCAATGGATTTGTCAGTCAATACTCTGGACACAGATCTAGATTATCCCATTCATGCTGCAAGTCCTGCCAACCGTAATATATGAGACTTAAATATCCTAACAATGTCTTGTGCTGAGTACAGGTTATTTAACTCATCATTATGTAACCTCCTCCACTAACACACATTTCAGAAAAATAATAAACAATGTAGCAATGCTGAAATGAGAGCAAGCAGTACAAATGTCAAGCTCAGTTTGTTTAGTTTTACAATGATAAGGTGGTCAGGGTTTTGAAAACCAGCCAGGTGTACTGAAGGTGATTTTTCCTAACTGGCTTCTCATTACCCTCTCAAACACAAATGTGGGTGCATTGTTTATAAATTATATTTTTATCATCCCTAATACACTAGAGCAATTATTATATTTGTGTTATAACCCAAACAAGTTGTGAAATGAGGTGGTGGGGGGCTCAGAGCAGTCCTCTTTTCTCTGTCCAAATTATATTGATGTCAAGGAAATACATACAATTTTAGTAGGGGTGTGTGAGTACTTCAAAATTTGAATTCGAGTTGTATTAATTGTTCAAACCCGACTCGAAGATGTTCACAAAACTCAAAAAATATGAGTGCTGAGAATAAAGGAAATTGATAAAACTAAAGAAAATGGAAAAAACAAACTACTAAGGGTAAAATTGATGTAGAAAGCCCACCTAAGAGGAAAATATGTGTGAAGAATCCAATGCACAAAGGTGACATCTTCTTCCTTTCTTCTGTCTTCTATAGTGGAGGTAGTCACACACACATTTTAACACAAATATAATAGTATTTCGGCATTGTTGCCTTTATCGAGCACAAAGAAAAAAGACGAGAGTACAAATAACACAAACACTGGATTACTATATTTTGAATTTAAAGAAAGACTGACATTTTATTTTATTGAGAAAATTTTGAATTAGTCTAAAATGTGTTATTACTCCTAAGATGTTATTTCCTAACTAGTAAAGTCCCTCAAAATATTTCCTTTTGTCTGATTTAAAGATATATGACTTGTACGACTATATTAAATTTATTTAAAAATCCAAATTGGTGTGATCATAATTATTTTTACCAAAAAATTAACATCCTAAAAAAATAATTCAACTTTAAATATTTTAATAACAAATATTCCTATATATCAGCAGTTTCCAACTTAAAAGTGCCTGAGGGCCACAAGTTAGTGTCCAGTCATAATTAGCAATTTTTCCCCAAGTTATGCAAAAATGGGAACAGGTAAATAATTGTGAATTAAATAAGAAGTGTTAATTTAAACATGTTTAGTTACATGTTAATCAAATTCTCTTGACTATAATATACTATCTTTGATAAGTAAATGTAATACAACAAATTTAAAGAAGAAATTAGACATGAACAATCAGTTGGAGCGTTCATGGATTTTTCTCGTGCAATTTAAAACTTTCAGTTTCTCGGCTGAAAACATTAATTTTACTACAGTATTACTTTTATAATAAACTTTGTTAGTCACAAAATAGATCGTGGGGCTGCCAGTTGGAAACCCCTTTTATATATTACTCAAACTGGAAAAAAAACTCTAAATTTTCATTCAAACTTGATCCAAACTCTCAAAATTATAAATGCAAAATTATAAAGGCAACAATGTCAACAATAAAGTCAACAATGCCGAACTATTATTTTATTTAAAATTATAAATGCCTACTTGCAAACCTCCAAATTTTAGAACAATCTCTTTTTATTTGCTGCAGTAAGAGTTTCCCAAACAATGAGAGTGTACTGACCTCCCTGGGTTCACTACCACGATCCAGACGAGAGATCTTCTTGAGTTTCATGTCTGACCAGAAGATGGTGCCATTGTGCATGTTTGAAGCAGTAGCCACCACATTCTCCACGATGATGGGGACCCTTTCTAGACCCTGCTCCTTGAGGTCAGCCACAAGGATAGAGTGACGGTTGGAGATTATCAGGAACGCTGCACTGTGGTCTGAGAAACAATGCAGTAATGTATGGTTTAGAACAAAGGCTGAGATATGCAAAGCAACTTCACAATAAGACAACAAATAGATGGAAAAAGTAGACTTGTCATGTTTATTTTATTTCGTGTGGATCACAAACTAAAACAGGATGACTGGCCCCAGGAGCAGTCCTGATAGCCAAATCAAATTAATTTAAGTGAAAAGTGATGACTTGCACAAGGGAAAGATGGCTCTGGATACAATATGAACCTGGATGACTCAGAGTTATGGCAATGGAGCACAAAGCCAAAGGTCCCAGGTTTGATTCCCATGTATAGGTTATTTTTAACCTAATTAAAAATGTTAATGGATAATAGGACAGTAATTAGTTATGACCTCAGGTTGTAAATTAAAGATACTGATTTTGTATACATATATTTAAATAATACATATAATAAGGTTTAATGTTAAATTTTTGAAATATATTGCTAGAGCATAGCTGTGAAAGTGATCAGAAGATGGCGTTTGAAGAAATGAAGATATAAGTGTTTTTTTTTACTTTACTTTACATCCATTATTGTTTCCAGCCTGTGGCCTTGGTCAGTTTTTTTATGTAAGTCATATATTCTTTCACCATCGGTTGGCTAACCCTGTTGTAGCATCACATACCTTGTTATAATCTATCTTAAGATTAGGATAGGCACAACATCCAGTCCCCGGCCGTTAATTTATAATGTGAAAGGGTAAACCCACATTTCACCAACGATAAATTTTTCGGGGTTTTGAATTCTATTTGTTTACTAAAGTCTATCCAGTATAGTAGGGGTGGTAACTGACATCTAGCAAAAGTTTCCAGAACTACTCTCATGTATAGTCAACCTTGCAGTTCAACCAAGATCATCAGTCAACTCTCTAGACCTGATGAAGCTGTCTGTGACAGTGAAAGCGTATCCTCAAAAATGTGTTTGTGTATTTCTTATCGTTCTATCTCAACAATTTCTACTCCACTATCACTAAGGTAAGTGTGCTGGTTATCTTTCCTAATTTAAACCATGATTTAGCCAAGTGCTCTATTCCAAATAATATCAAAGAATAACATTTGATTGACCATTTATTATATGGGAGTTATAATGGAAGGGTTTTAATATACACCTTAGCTAATTTTTAAATCCTAAATATAGAATATTACCTTCTAAACAAAGCAACATTATATAATAAAAGAGAAAAGCTGCTTTTTTTCTTTAAAAAAAGGTTGGAATGTAAGTGTTGATAGATTATATAATTTACTATGCATTATTATTCAATTACCTTATGTATGAAGATCCCTCAAAAATATATTACAAGAGGAAATTAAAGGCATTTAACAATATTACTACTAACATGCTTATATTTATGCATTATTGTTCAAATTAAATAAAATGTTATTTTGTGAGTGTAAATGGATCTATTTGTTTTAATGGAGAGATTTATATAGAAAAATTTAAAGTGTTTAAATATTGATAGAAATATAGGAGCTTTAGTCTCTATATTTTCAATGTACCTACATTTAATCATTTAATACAAAACGAGTATTGCTGATTATTTTTAAAGAGCTCATTTAATATACTTGAGTCCGAGAAAATAATTTAAATAAAGATTTATTGTAGTTTGTTACCCCAGGAACATGTGTCAGAATTGAATGTTCCTTCTAAACAGTTCAGGTGGTAATGTGGGAACAAGAGAAAAGGGCAGTACATTTGCAGTTATTGTAGCAAAACATTTTTTTTGACCAAAATAAATCAAATATGGCTTTAGTAGAAACATAAATCTTAATTCTCTTTACATGGTGCTATCAACAGTTATTGAATATCTGTCATGAGCATAGAGGCATTAGATGACAAGATTTTTAAATGAATAGAAAAAGTTGTCATTAAATTCCAGGACAATTGACAGATATTCAACAACTGTGACGTCACCATGTGAAGAAAATTAAACTCTATGTTTGTACTGAAGTGATATTTTTTTAATAAAAAAAGATTTGCTATAAAAATTCACACGTCTTAGAGACAGCTAATTAAACTCAAAAATTAAGTGGGGATGATAATTTTTAGAGTTGGGTCGAATCCACTATTTCTCGAATCCGAATCTCGAATCCGAATCCACATTTTATTTTCGAATCTCGAATATCGAATCCGAATCCTAGAAAATCGTTGTAAATTTTAATGAGTTATAAATAGACCTACATTACACAATATAGGCCTAAACTGTGAATTAAGGTTTATTTCAATCATGCTTTCAATTATAATCACCCCCCCCTTCCCAAAATATAGGTTAAAATCCAGCCAAATTAAACAATCTAGACTCATATTATTGTTTAAAAATCAAATCATTCAAAATTTGAGTGTCTTTTAGTTATTTTTAAAAGTGTTGTTAGAATGGGTTAAGTTTCTAGAAAACATGTGAAATAAACAGATTAGGCCTAGTTATCCTTTGATCAACTTTAATCATCAATAAAGGATATTTTATTGTATTAAGATAACAAAAATAAAAATACAAACAGATATTTTAATAAAGACTAAAACAACGTGCTTAACAATTAAACATTGATTGGAAATAGTGAACTCAATGATGCTTAAGTATGTTTTATTATTATTTTCTTTTATACCCATTATCTATTTTTGCGTAGAAAACAAATATATTTCGATTCTTGCGATATATCGATTTCTGAGAATACATTCTATTTAAAACACGAACATATTTTCGACTACAATCTGTTCATTCCCATTTTATAAGGCAGGACTACGTTTGAATATTTCCACAATTACTTCAATAACATATTTAAAAGAAATAATAAGAACTAAGTTAAAATCGATTTAAAAATAAATAATGGATTAGCAAGTCGTTATTTGATTCTTAAAACTCGAGAGCGCTTACTAAGTGATCAGATTACCTGAATCGATTTTAAACAAACAATCGATATACGATACGTACGCCGGTAGGGATGAATAAACTGACTGTTGACAGTATTTACTTTTCATGAAACCCAACAACATGTCTAACTTAAGGATCGTATGCAATAAATTGGGGTTCTTTACATAGTTGTAGATAATTAAAACCAGTTGGGTAGTAAGAATTAACAGTATCATTATTTTAATCATCCCTCGGGCGAGTAAACATAATATACGTCATGGCGACTGACTATATCGTGTGTAATGGCGGCTGACTTTGTATCATCCGTAATGTGTTCTTATTTCGGTTTAAAAAAAAAAGCCGTAATTTGTTTAGTTTATTTAGAGTTTATTTGTAATTCTAGTTTTGATTTTCAGTTTTTGAAGAGTTTTGATGTGTTTATTAAAATATTTACAATATTGTTCGTGAGGTGAAAATTTTAGAAGTGAGCATGTGATGAAACGGTCGAGTCCAAGTTTCCCATATGGTTGGGAGGTTAGGGTACTAGGCACGTAAGATTTTCCACACCGAACAATTTTTTGTTTAAAAAAAATAAATTCATGTTTATCTCTTTCGTCCGACAAAATAATTATTATGGATTAAATTGTCCTTTTCAAGTAGGCCTAACTAAGTAATTTTTGAATTCAACATATTATACTTTGTTTATGAGGTGAAAGATTCGATCATCGAATCCAGTAAAACACAGAATACTCGAATCTCGAATACTTGTCAGGATTCGGTGGATTCGAGGATTCGAAGATTCGAGTGGCCCATCTCTAATAATTTTAAATGAATTAATATTCTCGATGTGCGTATAACCCAAACGGGTAGTAAGACGTGGTGCTAATAATAATAATAATATTCTCGATAATTCTTTATTCTTGAAATCATACCCATTAATAAAAACAAATTTTATTGCTTGTGGGTATTAAAGGCTTAGTTTTTAAAATATGCTAGGTTTTTCAATGTGTTACTCACTGATAGCTTTGCAGTTATGTTTGTCATGATCTAAAATGTACCCCGGCAAGCAGCTGCAATAGTAGCTGCCCTTGGTGTTGGTGCACATCTGGGAGCAAAGTCCGGGCGGCTCACACTCATTAAGATCAACACAGCTCCTTGAGTCGTTACTCAACACCTCACCATGGGGGCATGTACACAGCGCACCCTGCCGGCATCAACACAAAACATTCAACAGTAAAATATTAGTCAACTGTCTAATGATGGCAACAAGATCAAACCCACATCGGTGCTCGCAGGGTATAAAGAGCCAATCTTATGTTAGAATGGAGATCAGGGTTTGAGTCCCAGAAGGGTGTATTCTGTCATTTATTTGAGGTAGTTAGTATGTATTTTCTGAACTGACTGATTATATCAGCATAGGACTTATAAACTTAACTTCAATCTAGAATAGACACAATCCCATCCACATCCATTAGCTTATAACTGTGAAAGGTAAAATCCACATTTCACCAATGATAAATTTTTCAGCCATGCTGGAACCAGGGACCCTTTGTTCAGTAGAGACAATGAGGGTGTTTTTTCATAAATGGTTTTCCAATTTCCAGTATACGCTTTCTTTATTTGAACCATTCTCAGCCATTACACATTAGCATAATTATTATGTATGTAATTAACATGGAGGGGAAATAAAAAAAAAAAAACTTACAAAAAATTAAGCTATGAATAAACCAAATAAAAAAATCTACTAAGCTTGCTAATGCTTAATCTCTTTGTAATCACAAATATTTCAGAGATTCCATCTAGTTTTTATAGTAAGTGTTCAACCTCAACCTCAACCCATTTGCAATGGAATCTTCACCAGTATCTTGCCTGATACAAATCAACCTGTACTACAAGAGTTTGAACTATAAAAAACTTCTAGAGATAAAACCTGCACATTGGTCAATTTCTCGAACAACGATTATTCAAACAAAGATACATGAACTTACGGAAGGTGTCTGCTTACAGCCATTAGAGCAAAGTCCAAGTTGGTGTCCACATTCATTTAGATCACAACCTTCTCCTTCGTCAGCCCCGTTTGGACAGTCTGTCTTTCCATCGCACACCAGAGACATGTTGACACAACGCTCTGTCACATTGGGGCATTGCCACTGACCCGCTGCGCACCTAATGGGATGGAAAAACAATTTCCCCATCAACCTCATAGCAGTTATTATACATTATACAAAATAAATATATTTTCAAAATGAATAAAGACTGAATATCACACAAAAGTCAACTAATCTTTCTGATCAAATGGTCTACGGCATCATTCTCACAGGAAACTGGGCTGCCAATGATGGGAATATTGGGATTTGTATCCTGAGGTTTTTTCTTGAAATGGTTTTCCACTCTCCCTTCATGCAAATGGGGATATATTTCCTCTAAATTTAAACTTTCTCATCCTTAATACATTGCTGTAGTTAATACATATGTGTATAGCCCCAACGAGTAATAGCGCGCAGTGTTAAAAATAACTATAACTAAAAGACTTTGAATACTTAGAGCAAAAAGAACACAAAGTTACAAAGTATGTAGACTTAGCTGCTGTTACTATCTTATCTAGGGGTATTCGAAGTCCACTTTTTCAATTCGAAGTGAACTTGAATCAAATATATGAAATTATCTAGAATCGGAATCAAGATGTGAACATTGTTACCAATAGTTGTTTTATGCTTGACAATTTTTTATTGTGGTACTTTATATAATTTAATGCCCTGAAATTACTTCGAAAATGTTTTATGGCACAATTTTATAGTTTGTAATATGTTGTGATAATCTGACAAATCAAGTTATTACCACAACTTATAATTCAACTACTTTAGAATTTTTCACATGAATATTAATTTGTAATGTATATAACAGCTCAGAATAGCATTATTATTATTAGCACCGCGTCTTACCACCCATTCGGGTTATACGCACTTACGCTAATGTGTAATGGAAGGGTGATTGTGAGATGAAATGAAGGACCTACAGTTTAACGTGGAATCCGAACCACGGTGGAGACCTGGCATTCCCCACATTCACAAGAAGTCTTGTCAGAGGTGAAGGAAGGGTTTGGTAATCAGATAAATCTTTGCCGGGACCAAGGATTGAACCCCGGCCGCCAGCATAGAAGTCTGACACCTTACCCCTAGACCACCAGGTCACCTGTCAGAATAGCAATAATTAAACATAGCTAGAGTATTTTAGCTGTCCATGTTTTTACCGGCTAAATGTAAGATAGAGCCAGATTTTTTTTCAAAGAAAAGTCAAAGCTGATATTTGTTTTGAATCCAAGTTAAAGTTTAAAAGCTTCGCACAACCCTAATATTCTTTGAGAAATAGGTATACTTTATTCGTATATCCTGAAAATCAACAGACTTACATTGATAAATTACACTATTGTGTAACTTATAATATAGGGATATATGTAAGTCACCAAGGTAAGATTGCTAACTTTCAGAGATAATAATGTAACTTAAAAAAAAAAAGTAAAGCTAAAGACGATACGACTTCCCTTCATCGAAGTAAATTCTTAAAATAAACTTAAGACTAACTAACCAAATATATATGTAATAAATAATTAAAGTGAGCAAATCAACTAAAGTCAAACTATTAAGGTGTTGCTAAACGGTTACAATGAACCAATGGTATTTGTGTTTCTTGGCTGCATATTACCTGAAAGGAGGGGGTCCACAGGCGTGACGTGAGTCCTCATCAGAGCCATCTCTACAGTCATCTTTCCCATCACAGATGTATGCCTTGAACACGCACAAGGAGTTGTCACACTTGAAGAAACCAGCTTGGCAGCCCACCTGAATAACAATATCATCATCGATAATAAAAATCATAATCATGATCATGAACTGTTGCCAGTCTGTAGCTAGATCAGTTTAGTAAAATGGCTCCATCTCCCCATGTCCATCCAGGATTCTTTCTCCTTTACTCTTGTCCATTAATCTCATCTCAATTGCACAATTGTTGTAAACTGCTCCTCCCGTTAGTCCCGTTTCTTCCTTGTGATCTTTTTCCTATAAACTTATATTTCATCTCTCCCCTTGGGATTATTTTCTTTTCCGTTCTCATTACATGACTGTGCCATCTTACCCTACCTTCCTCTATCTCAAGTACTCCCGGCCTAACTCTTGCTTGGACATCTTCATTCCTAATCAAATTTCTCCTCATCATGGCCTCAACCTTCCTTGTCTTTCTTGGATCCAATGTCCAGGTCCAGGTTTATGCTACATACATAGCTATGGGTACATAGCACACTGTATATGGCACTTTCTTACACTTCAGGAAAGCTGCCAGGGCATATCAGAATCCTTCAACCCACTCATTCTAACAGACAACTAGAATAACCATACTACAGTGAACCTATCCCATAGGTTATGTCAATGATCACCACTTCTGTGCTGAAGAAGAGATCCAATGTATTTAAATAATATCTTTATATTGTGTTTATTAATGTTAACATGTGTAACTGCATTTTATTCTAAGCTGTGTGTAAATGGGGTGAACTGACTAACCGTTCCACAGGACTGTGGTTCATCAGAAGCATCATCACAGTCAGCCGTCCCATCACAATGCCAGGAAGCAGGGATACAAATCCCTGATGATCGGCACTGAAATTGTCTCTCAGAGTCGCATTGGTCTGGAGCCAAGGATGCTGGAATCAATCAACATTCCTGCTTTGATAACATTATTTGGATAGTACCTACTTTAAACTATCTTGGTTAAAAAAAACAATGCGACAATTTTATAAAAATCTTCAGAGGATGAATATCAATGGGTTTTTTCCTAGCATCACATCTTACCAGCCATTCGGGTTATACACATTATGTACTAGCTTAATGAGTGTGTTATTTATAAGGAAGGGAGAGTTTAGAGGAAGTGTAGCCATATTTGCGTGGAGAGAGTGAAAAAACATTTTGGAAAATAAAGAGTTTAATACACTTGACTGGGATTTCAACCCAGATCTCCCTGTCACCGGCAGTATTGTCTATTGTGAAAGTGATGGCCTAGACCATTCGGCCACCAAAGCGGTATCATATAAAAACACACATGAACATGGATTTTAAGCCTAGCTGTCCGGCTTAACGTGCCGACTGCTCTATTAACTGAGCAAAAAGTCACTAAACTCAATAAAACTCCAAGAATACTACTGTAGTTTAGTTACTCCAAGAGTTCATTGAATTACAAAAATTACTTTAAGCTACTAAGTTTTATGTATTAGCCAATAATAGGAGTTTTATATTTAAAAACAAACACGTCTTTTCTAATTTTTCTATATTCACACAAATTCTCAAATAAAATGTAATCTGAAAAGACATGTTTTATGAATGTATGTTAACTATGTAACACTAATACTGAAAACTCAAAGTAGTGCAAACATACAAGAGAATGCAGTGCCTAACTTACGACAGCCCTGTTCATCAGACCCATCGTTGCAGTCCGGTATCCCATCACACTTGTATGTCTCCTGAATACACTGCTTTAGGTCGCCACACTTGAACTGGCTGGCCGAACATGTAATGGGAGGACAGCCCTCTTCGTCCTGGTTGTCGAAACAGTCATTGTCACCATCACAGACCCACGACTGCGGGATACAATGGCCAGACCGAGGGCATGTAAACTGGAGAAAAGAACACAGAGCAATAAACATCAAGTTTCTAGCAAGTTTTACATTATACTTATAGCATTTCTCCTGTGAATGATCAACTGATACAAGGTTTAAGTTTCATATACAACCAACATAACCAACAGCTTGCAATTGAACTTAGTTTAGCATATTCTACTCCTACCAAAATTGATAGGATAATCAATATGTGAAAGAGACCATGCGGCTACTGGAGTGAGTTAGGGCAACACTCTCGCAACAAACTAGACTCCCAAAGACAGGAAGCTTGGGGGTTTGATCCCAGTCAGATGTATTGAGGGTGATTTTCCATAAAGTTTTCCACTCTCCCTCCTCGCAAATGCGGGTACACTTCCTCTAAATTTAAGCTTCCTAATCCCTCACACATTAGTGTAATTAGTACATAGGATAGTGAGATGCGGTGCTAAAAGAAAAGTGAACAAAATACTAAATAGGCACACTAATTTAGTTAACGTATTTAATATTAACCCTCTTGACATTTTAAGGATTTTTAGGCAAATTTCAATGTACTCAATATTCAGAACACCTGACCGGGATTCAAACCTTGATCTCCTTGTCATCAGCAGTCTAGTCTATTGTGAGCTTGGCGCCTTAAAGCATTTCAACTACTAAAGTGAGTGTAGTTATGTTTTTCACAGCAAGCATGCATATTTTTGTTTTTATATAATAAGACTTCCATAAAACCAAAATCAATTTTAAAATAGCAAAAATAACATAATCAAAATTTGACCTTGGCATGAAGACATGGCTTGATAATTTTAAAATTCTCTAAATATGAAACTTAGATGGATACTTTACATAAAGTTAAGGAGTTTACTATATTAAGACCATCTCTTACATGCATTACTTTAATACAATAAATGCCCAACATTACAAATGAAAATAAAAAAGAAATGTATTTTTGTTCAGTTCCCCGATGTNTCCCCGATGTGTATAATATTGTAAAATAACATGTTTTTCCCCCCTCCCCATCTCCCCAAAAATGTGGTTCTTTATTTATTTTTGTTTTGTTTAGATTAATTGTTTTCAGCAGTTTTCAGATATTTTCATTGGGCTGGAAGGAAAAAGGAGGGAAGTTCATTATTTTAGTTAGTCGTCAGAGAGTCAAGTTCGTGTTCCGCATTCATATCAGGATGTGCAATCTAAAGAACGGTAATGATGGTTGGTATTGTTGTGAATAGGGTGTCAAACACCTTCAAAATGAAGGAAAAGGGCAAAGTCAAGAGGTATTGCCAAAATAACCCAATTTACATATTCTTTCCCACTCATTGGAATCACCCAAGGTAGGCGTCCATCGTTGGCAAGCCTCGAATCGGAGGAGGTAATCTATTCACACCTGATCTAGTATTAAGTCAACTATCCCTTTTTTTACCTTGCCTATTGTTTGAAGACTGGATTGAACAAGATTAAATAGTATCATTATAATGTTTTTTAAGCACACCTGGAAGTAAGCGCAAGTTTTTTCAGCACATGATTCTGCCTCGTCTGTCCCATCCCCACAATCGTTTTCAGAGTCACACTTCCAAGTCACGGGAATACAGCGGCCATTATCACACAGGAACTGAGACTCGCCGCAGGTTGTGTTGACACAGCCAGTCTCATCCGAGAAATCTCCACAGTCATTTTCAGAGTCACACTTGAAAGTGGAGGGCACGCATCGGCCAGAAGCACACTGGAACTCGTTGGTGGAGCATGTCGGTTCTGAACACGCACAAGTCAACACATTTAAATGAGGAGGATCATCATGTAAATGAGTAAAGTAAATGTGTGAAGTCAACTTTTTCAATTGAAATCAAAGAGAATTTTATTCTATTTATTTGGGGTATTTAATGTGCACTTTCTGAGTCAACTGATTATATAAGCACATGACTTATAAACTATCCATCACCTTAGCTCAGTCGGCAGCGTGTCTGTCTATTGAGCTAAGGGTCCTGGGTTTGATTCCCGACATGGCCGAAAAATTTATCATCGGTGAAATATGGGTTTACCCTTTCACATTGATAAATTAATAGCTGGGTACTGGATGTTGTGCTTGTCTTAGCTTAAGTTAGATTATAAGGCATATGAAGCTAGGACAGCCAGACAGCCAGCAGGTAGTGGAAAAATATATGACATGAACAAACAAATGACCCAGGCCACAGGCTGGAAACAGTAATGGATGTAAACAAAAAAAGTAAAAACTTATATACTAATTTAAATCTATAACAGACACAAAATCCAGCCCCCGGTTGTTAATTCATCACTATGAAAGAGGAAATCCACATTTCACCATTGATACATTTTTAAGCCATCCCAGAAATCAAACCCAGGACCCTTAGCTCAAACGACAGAGATGCTACTCTAAAATTAAGTTGAATTAAATAATATGAAATATTCCTAAAGCTGAATAGAAGTTGAAATATTAAAAAAAATAAAGGTTTAATGTTGTGATCAAATTCTAAATATAACTTAATGGAGGTAAACAAATGCTCATAAAATTAATTGTACTTGACTAGTGAAGCATAGAAGATAGACATGATCTTGGGCATAAATCCGAACCCCCGAGTCTCTGGTGGCTGTGGTATCAATGATAGCTGAATTGTTAGCTGATGATTTCCACACATCCATCATAAAATCAGCCTTATAAACTACAAGTGAAAAATTATCCTGAACACAGGACAGTTTCTGGATAGCTCAGTTCAAGTTCCATTTTTCAAATTTATCGTCATATAACTTCAGGTATTAAATGTATAGTAATAAAATGTTTCTAGGCTATATTATACATTTCCAAGAAATTAATTCATTTTAAGTAGAGATGGGTCAAATCCAATATTTCTCGAATCCAAATCTACATTTTATTTTTGTGTTTATCTCTTTTGTCCGACAAAATAAATATTACGAATTAAGTTGTGCTTTTCAAGTAGGCCTAACTAAGTAATTTTTGAATTCAAAATATTATGCTTTGTTTATGAGGTGAAAGATTCGATCATCGAATCCAGTAAAACACAGAATCCTCGAATCTCGAATACTTGTAAGAATTCGATGGATTCGAAGATTCAAGTGGCCCATCTCTAATTTTAAGGTATTAATTATAATTTATAAAATACTATGTTGAAAATATGAATAACATTTTGTTATAAGCAGATTTTTGTTTTTTATTTAAGTTTTTTTTTTCTTTTTAGCAACGCATCTTACTAAACATTCGGGCTATACACCTATGTACTAATCATGCTAATGTGTTTTAAGAACTAGGAAAGTTGCATTTTAAAGGAAGTGTACCTGCATTTGGGTGGTAGGAGAGTGTAAATACACCGCCAGTACACCCGATCAGGATTAAAACCCCAATCTGTCTGTCATCGGCAGTCTAGTGTATTGCCTTAAACTATGTGGCCATCGAAGTAAGTATTTTGAGGTCTTTAACGTGTTCTTTCTGAACCAATGGTCTATATCAGCACATGACTTTGACTTATAAACTAACTTAAATATAGACCAAATACAGCACCTGCGCAAGAGCTCATAGGAGTGAAAGGCGAAACTCAAATTTCACCAATGATACATTTTTCTACTGTGCTGGGAATCGAACCTGGGTCACTATAGATTTAAGCGAAGTAGGCTGGCTACCTTTCAGGATAAGCTAGAGATACATATAGTTACTATGTAAGTATCAAAATATTGAACATATGTGTGTGTTTAGAAAAACAGTAAAATTTCATATCTTAACCTCTGTTTCCAATCCCACTTTATTATATTTATTTACCATATTTTATTCATGTATTTTTAGTCCACAAAGGAGTCATTATATATAATATTTTTTTCATCCATTTTGTCGTTAGCTTAATTCCAAAATTTACTAACATTTTTAAAACCCAAATGTTTATTCCTGACCATTCCTTTTTATTTTCCTTTTGGAATATTAAATTAGTTAATTATAACTTTTTTTCAAATTAATGCTTAGTTAGCATTATAATCCTCTATTGTTTCATGCCCTCCTTAGTAAATGCTATTTGGAAATTGACACATAGCTATAGTAAAAAAAAAAAGTTTAAAATAATCTAAGAGCTTATCTTTCTTAATAAATATATAGAGTATCAGAGCGTACCATAAGGAAGGCCGAGAAAGATATGGGAGAATCTGATTTTTTTAAATGTGCAAATGAGAGGAGAAGAGGAGTATCATAGAGTATATTTACCAAACAATTTTATTTGGAATAATACACCATAGTCTAAAAAAAGCTATCCCTTCACAATGAAATTGTACTATAATACTCAACCGTTTTATAATAACTAGTGTAGGAAACTGTGACTGACTTGTGCAGTTCTGCTCCTCGTCTGAGTTGTCAAGGCAGTCGTCATCTCCGTCACACACCCAAGCCTTGGGAATGCAGCGCTGGTTGTAGCACGTGAAGTCCCAAGCATTTGGACATGCCTGCATGGGAGGCTCTGCGCTTGGGTCTGGAGCGCACTCGGTCCCGCCTGTCTCTTTCACCCTCTCTCCGTACGGACAAGCGCACTTTGCCTGTTTAGTTATAATACATGGTGTTATAATCAAAATACTATATTCTAGTCAAATTTTCATGGGAAGAACGTGATGGTTGGAAGAGTTTCTTAATCTACTTCTATGTATTCATACATCAATTTATATGATTTGGAGATATTAGCAATACTAATAAAATAATAAAATTATATCAATGTTGAAAAGTAGGGGTGTGTAAAGTGCATCGTTCAATTCGAAGCAAACTCAAATTGAATATAGAAAAATATTATAGAAGCCGAATCGAAGTTTCGATATTTTTTATTAGTGGTTTTTGCTTGAAATGTTTTTTTTATTTTGGGGTTATTTATGTAACCAATGCCCACATACCATTAATCAAAGACCATAGTTTTTTTTTAGAGATTAGCCACTCAAATCCTCAAATCCACTGAATCCTGACAAGTATTCATGATGTCGGTGTTTTACTGGATTCGATGGCAGAATCTTTCACCTCATAAACAAAACATAGCATTTTGAATTCAAAAATTACTTAGTCAGGCCTAATTGAAAAGCACAACTTAATCTGTAATCATTAGTTTGTCGGACAAAAGAGATAAGCATAAATAAAATCATTATTAAAAAAAAAAAATATTGTTAAGTGTGGAAAATCTAATGGGATTAATACCCTACCCTCCCACGTCTATGGAAAACTTGGACTCGATTGCTCACTTCTGAAACTTTCACCTAACAAACAATCTTGTAAATATTTTAATGAACACATTAAAACTCTCCAAAACTAGAATTACAAATAAACTTGAAATAAATAAAACAAATTACGGCTTTTTTTTAACAGAAATAATAACACATTACACACGATACAAAGTCAGCCGCCATGACGCTTATGTTTACTCGCCAGAGGGATGATTAAATAAACATGAATTAATTCTTACTACCCAACTAGTTTTAATAATTGTAAAATTATTCAAACGTAGTCCTGCCTAATAAAATGGGAATGAACATAATGCAGGAGTCGAAAATATTTTCATGTTTTAAATAAAATGTATTCTCAGAAATTAATGAATGGCAAAAATCAAATATTTCATGTTTTCTACGTGAAGATAGATAGTAGATATAAAAGAAAATAATAATAAAACATACTTAGGCATTATTGAGTTCCCTATTTTCAATGTATGTTTAATTGTTAATCATGTTGTTTTAGTTGTGTGTTTTTTAAATCTGTTTGTATTTTTATTTTCGCTTTCTTATTAAAATAAATCATAATCCTTCAATGATGATTAAAGTTGATCAAAAGGTAACTAGGCCTAATTTGTTTATTTCACATGTTTTTTAAGAAACTTAACTCATTCATTCAACACTTTTTAAAATAACTAAAATACACTCAGATTTTGATTGATTTGACTTTTAAACAATAATATGAGTCTAGATTGTTTAATTGGGCTTTGATTTTTACCAGTATTTTGCGAGGGGTGGTTGGGGTTGATTAAAATTGCAAGCATGATTGAAATAAATCCTAATTTAAAGTTTAGGCCTATATTGTGTAATGTAGGTCTATTTGTAAATCATTAAAATTTCTAAAAATTTGATAGGATTCGGATTCGAGATATAGTGGATTTGACCCATCTCTACTTTTTTTCTTCTTCTAAGGGATAAATCAAATCATATTTTTTCCTAATCCAAATTTTCATTTTATCCATGAATCTCAGATCACAATTTTGAATCTTAGGAAATGTACTTGATGTACTAGAGTGGTCCCACCCGCACAAACAAGCATATGGTTAGGATAAGACATTCACAGATATAATAAGATGATTAGGACATGTTCGTAAGGTGGAAGATGAAAGCATACCAAAGTAAGCAATGGCAATGAGAATGATTGGAAAGAGACCCAGGGGAAGGCTCAGACTGATATGATTGGTGTCGATTCGATTATGAACAGTACGAGCGGAATAAATTTGGACTGGAACAGGGGAACAGGATGGTGAAGAAAGAAGAGAAGATGGAGATATACCATTCAAGCCACAGCATGGCAAAAACTGGTCAAAGTGAAATGAAGATGGTGATGATTAATAAATTTGATACTATTCACTTCATCACTTAAGTTTATATATAAATCCCCCATATTATTATCTTATGTTATGACATTGAATCAAACTTCGTTGAAATAAGCCCATGTAATTTAGTTTCTTAACACAAAATGAATTAAGAGTACATCATTAACCTACACATATAATTCTCATTTTGTTCTGTCTACATTTATAAAAATTAAAAATTAATTACAAGTTTGTAGAATAGTTATAAAACCAATTGCTATTGCTAGGGAGTGGGTTACATGAAAAACAACTACTAATCCTACCTAAAAAGATATATATCCTCCGGTATAAAAGTTGTATTGGCCACAGCCCCAATATTTCACTTCTTGATCATATTTCCACAGTCAGTATATATTAGAACTGTGCAAGATTACAATTAACTTTAAAAAAAATCCGGTTCTAATCTACTTAATATGATAAAAGTCACAGTTTACCTGCAAGCCAACGGTTTGGTTACTAGGAACAGCGAAGCAGAGCTTGTCGCAACCTCCATTGTTGAAAGAACAAGGATGATTGTTCTCGATAGTCTGCACTTGATGACTGTAGACCTTGACACCATACAGTCTGTTGGTCTGCGGCTCCCTCAGTAGCACCTCTTCAAGTTCTCCGCTTAGCTTGTGAAGCTTAATAATGGCATCCAGTCGCCAATCTGTGATGTACATCCAATCTGCGAGAAGCACAATCACATTAATTACATAACAATTAGAGGGGAACTTCTTATTGGGCATTTCCAATTCAATGTTTTAAGCTGCTTGTGCTTGTTTTGTGAAATATTTTTAAGCAATACTTTGTCATCACTACCATAGTTTTGAATATTAATAAATAAGAGTATATGAAGTTCCCCTATTCAATTAAAAGCGACATCAAATCAAATTAAATCAAATATTCCCAAAGTCAAATTGAAGTTTGAATACCGATAGTAAAAAATAAAAATTGGAAAATTGTTGTCATTGCATGGTTATAAAACTTTAGGGTACAAAATATTATTTTACAAACATGATTAAAATATTTTGTCCTAAGCTGATAAATTTACTAATTTCAACAAGTAATTTAATTATTCTAGATTTGTCATATGGACATTAAATTTTGATGTAGATGAAAGCACAAAATGAGACAAATGGAAAAAAAATATATTGGTGGAACTTTGAATTGTCAAATCCAGAATTATAGTTTAATATCGATTTCGAAGCTGACAAATTTTTGAAGCAAAGTCAAAGTTTTTATATCTTTGCATACATCTATTATTACATTAGAGTAAATTGTATTTTTTTTCTCTCTTCTAATTCCAACAGGGTTTTGTCGGCTTGATATTTCTGGCCTTTTACTAGCTTTGGCTGACATGTAACTGACTTCATAGGATGTAGGTGCGGTCGTTACATTACCCCGATGAGATGATGTGATGAAAGTGATTATGATTATGTGGTGCCAGTAAAAGCTTTAAACATAGCTAAAGCCTAGTTAACCAGACCATGGTGACCAGAGGAATAGTGCCTCCTTTGGGTAAAAATACCTATAGTACCACCAGGAATCAAACCTGGGGCCTCTAGATTTGGAGTCAGGAACAGTGACCACTAAATCAAGAGGCCCGTCTAGATTGTAATCTAATTGATATATATCCAAGTGAATGACAATAAAACAGTAATTGATATATACCTAAGTGTATTACGATAGAGAAGGGATGTCGGATGAGTCGAGAACTGACAGTGCGCACATCTGTTCCATCCAAGTTGGAGTGCTGCACATGATCTAGGAGCGCATCACACCAATACAAGCGATCAGTCTTGAAATCTACGGACAGCCCATTGGGCCAGCCGAGGGTTACATTTCTAAATACCATCAGGTTTGTTCCGTCAGTGTAGGCGCGAGTGATGTTCGCTGGCCGGTCCCACTCCGAAAAAAATATGAACCTGAGTCAGAGAAGTACAGTTATGGTTTTGTCGTTTCTAGCTTTTTATTTAATATATTTTTACTTAAACAACCATTATCATCAACCATTTCCAGCCTATGGCCAGGTCAGTTCAGTAAAATCCTTCCTTTTTCCTTCCATCATTCTTCCTCCTTAAATTGTTTCCATTCTTCTCCTCTAACTTGCACACTTTCTGTTATCTACTCCTCTTATATTTTTATTGGTCTCCCTTGGGGTATTTTAATAACAAAAATAAGGAAATATAGAATGATTAAATAAAAATTGAGGGAAGGAAACTAACCAAGGGAAAGAGGAAGACATGTGGAAAGAATTCAATGCACAAATGTAACATCAACTTCCTTTAGTCTGACTTCTATGGTACTTTCTTCTCTTTTATTGATAAAGGCAATTATTTCTAGGAATGTGTGAAGCTTCAAAGTCATTAGACTGCCGATGACGGAAAGATAGAGGTTTGAATCTCAGTCAGGTACAGTGAGGGTTGTTTTTCCAAACAAGTTTCCCACTCTCCCTTCACCCAAATGCGGGTACTTTTCCTCTGAATATACCATTTCTAATCATTAAAACCATTAGCGCAATTAGTACATAAGTGTATAAACCTAATGGGTAGTACGTAGAGATGGGTCGAATCCACTATTTCTCGAATCCGAATCTACATTTTATTTTCGAATCTCGAATCCAAATCCTAGCAAATCGTTACACATTTTAATGATTTACAAATAGACCTACATTAAACAATATAGGCCTAAACTGTGAATTAAGGTTTATTTCAATCATGCTTTCAATTTTAATCAACCCCAACCCCCCTTGCAAAATACAGGTTAAAATCCAGCCAAATTAAACAAGCTAGACTCATATTATTGTTTAAAAATCAAATCAATCAAAATTTGAGTGTCTTTAAGTTATTTTAAAAGTGTTTTTAGAATGGGTTAAGCTTCTAAAAAACATGTGAAATAAACAGATTAGGCCTATATATCCTTTGATCAACTTAAATCATCATTAAAGGATATTTTATTATATTAAGATAGCAAAAATAAAAATAGAAAAGGATATTTTTAATAAATACTAAAACAACGTGCTTAACAATTAAACATACATTAGAAAGAGTGAATTCAATAATGCTTAAGTATGTTTTATTATTATTTTCTTTTATATACATTATCTATTTTTGCATAGAAAACAAATATATTCAATTCTTGCGATATATTGATTTCTGAGAATACATTCTATTTAAACATGAACATATTTTCGACTAAAATATGTTCATTCTCATTTTATAAGGCAGGACTAGGTTTGAATATTTTCACAATTACTTCAATAACATATTTTTTTTAAATAATAAAAACTAAGTTAAAATCAATTTAAAAATAAATAATGGATTAGCAAGTCGTTATTTGATTCTTAAAACTCGAGAGCGCTTACTAAGTGATCAGATTACCTGAATCAATTTTAAACAAACAATCGATATACGATGCGTAGACCGGTAGGGATAAATAAACAGTTTTATCGCTGTCTGACTGTTGACAGTATTTATTTTTCATGAAACCCAACAAAATGTCTAATTTAAGGATCGTATGATAAATTGGGGTTCTTTACATAGTTGTAGATAATTAAAACCAGATGGGTAGTAAGAATTAACAGTATCTTTATTTTAATCATCACTCGGGCAAGTAAACATAATATATGTCATGGCGACTGAAGTTATATCATGTATAATGGCGGTTGACTTTGTATCATCCATAATGTGTTCTTATTTCTGTTAAAAAAATAAGCCTTAATTTGTTTGATTTATTTCGAGTTTATTTTTAATTCTAGTTTTAATTTCCAGCTTTTGAACAGTTTTAATGTGTTCAAAAACATATTTACAAGATTATTCTTGAGGTGAAAGTTTTAGAAGTGAGCTTGTGCTGAAACGATCGAGTCCAAGTTTCCCATAGAGGTGGGAGGGTAGGGTGTTATGCACGTAAGATTTTCCACACCTTACAATTTTTTTATTTTTTTAAAGATGATTTTATTCATGTTTATCTCTTTTGTCCGACAAAATAAATATTACGGATAAAGTTGTGCTTTTCAAGTAGGCCTAACTAAGTAATTTTTGAATTCAATATATTATGCTTTATTTATGAGGTGAAAGATTCGATCATCGAATCCAGTAAAACACTGAATCCTCGGATCTCTAATACTTGTCAAGATTCGGTGGATTCGAAGATTCGAGTGGCCCATCTCTAGTAGTAAGACACGGTGCTTAAAAAAAGTTTTTTCCAGCCAGCATAAAACAACTAATAAAGATATTAAAACTTTGATCCAGCAAGAATATTTTTCATATATTCTACTTGAGTTTACTTCAAACCATAAAAACTTTGTCTACATTTCAGTGTGTGTGTGAATTTTTCTACTGTAGAAGCCAGAGGAGAGGAAGAAAATGTTTCCTTTTGTTTTGGATTCTTTCAACATTTTTTTATCTTCTTTAGGTGGGCTTTCTTCATTCAATTTTCAATTAATCAGTTTATCTTTCCTTATTTTTACCATTTCCTACGGTTTCACTATTGTTTAACCATTCTTATTGTTTAACTGAGACTTGAAAGGATCAGGTGGACAGACAGGGTGACAAAAGAAGAAATCCTAAGAAAAGTGGGTGGGAAGAGAACCATTTTGGCGATGATTCTTCGGCACAAAGCAAAGTGGATCGGACACATATGTAAGAGGAACTTTCCTTTGCACGACATCATAGAGGGGAAGGTTGAGGGAAAGAGGAGCTTAGGAAAAGTGATTCAAATATTGGATGACTTGAAAAAAAAGAAGAAAATTCTGTGAGCTGAAAGAGGAGACAGGGAACAGGGTGCATTGGAGGTGTAAGTTCACTGACAAAAGGAATGGACCTGTCATAAGACAGAAATAGTAATTATAAATAATATAATATTAATAATACTAGTAGTTTAACATTTTAATGAGTTTATAAAGAAGCATTCAATGCCAACCCACCCTTTGTTGGGGTGAACAACAATAGCTCTCGGCCTCTTCAGGTTCTTGAGAAGTGTCCTCCTGTGAGTGACGTTCCTTGTACTGAGCACATTCAGGGTACCTTTACGGCTATCGATGTAGTAGAGGTTCTTGGCGGCCCAGTCTACAGCCAAACCCTCTACTCCTTCATTTTGAGAAGCTAGCACTATCTCACGACCTGCAACAGGTAACATATGTTGTAGTCACACGCGGCAGACTGCCGAGGAGGACCATACTTGTCATGAAGATGTGAAATAAAAATACTGGAATGTGAGGATTTCTTTAATCTAAGTATGGTTAGGACTCTCGAATCTGCAAAACCCCCAAAAATCCTGGTTCAAGTTGTATCATCTAACTAATTTACATACTATCTTTGGGGTGAGGCATGCTCTTAAAATGTATTGTACAAAGTTCAAAAACACATAGATGAAGTTTAAACCACAAGATTACTTTCTTAAGGCTAGAAAATAATAATAATGATGATGATGATGATGATGATGATGATGATTATGTTGTCCAACTCCAGTTTCCTGAGTGTGGTTAGTGAGTGCTCTTCATCTCATTCTGTCTTTGTACAGTTCACTCTCGTAGATAGTATCCCAATCTAATCCTCGTTCTTTAATGGCTTTCTTCACTTGCTCTATCAATTGCAACCTTGGTCTCCAACTGGTCTCACCTCATTTATTTCCATTTAAGAGTCTTGTCTTGCCATTATTCTGTTGGTCATTCGTTGGAAACGTCCATATCACTTTAGTTGCGTTCTACTTAATGTTTCTGGCACATTTATACTCACTCCAGCATACTTCCGATTGGTCACATTTCTTATCCTGTCTCTCAAAGTCCAACCACTCATCAACGTCATGGGATATGGGCAACAGCATGTAAAGTGCTGACAAACGGGACAATAGCGAAGTTATGATAGGCCTAACAAGTCAGTGGATAATTAATATTATCTTTTGGAACAAAAACAAGCATCAGGAAAACAATCAGTGCACCGGCCTAAACACCATCCTCAAACCGATGATTGATGTCAATGACAGTATTGGTAAGATCATATAATTCCAAATTTATATTCTTATTAGAATAAATAAATATATATACAACTCATGGCAATGTAATGTGTACCTGTCCCATTTCTGTGTATCCTGTATATGACATCCTGCAGCACATCCGAGTAGTAAATGTACTCATCGTTGCAATCAAAGTCAAGTCCCACGAAACGAGCTCTCCTGGACACAACGGGCAGCATGGCGTCAGAGAACCCCTCAATGACTGGATCAAGTACACGACCCTTTATGAATCGCTGTTGAGAGTACATCAAGAACTCGCTCACCACTGGAACATTTCAAACAAATATTTACTACCAAAGGCTCCTGAGACTTTAACAAAATTAAATAAAACAAACTACAGTAAAATCCTGTTATACCGAACCCTGATAGTTCAAAATTCCAGATAGTCCAACCACAATTTCTCGTAAAGGGGAGGAAAAAACTAGATGGAGTGAAATATAGTTTATTGGTAATAATCTAAAATATGGCTAGTGACTTAGATACAAACCCAAGATAAGCACCTAGTAATATTATAAATAAGTTAAATAGATTAATTAAAAAATATTTAGGATGATAATTGAATGACTTAAATTCAAATGTCTGGTTGAATTGTGCTTAAAATTCATTACATAGTGTAATTTATTAAATTTAATAACATACATTAAAATAACATCATCAACACAGTTAGTGAACAGCTTTCTTCTAAACGCTGTTTATTGCTAAAAGGAGTAACAGAAATAACCAAGACTGGACTTAGATCTACTACCCATTCTTCACTAATTATTATTATTTTGTTTCATTCATTATTACAAGAACTTTAACTGCCGTTGTCATAACTTTGGGTGATGACTAAACCTGTGTTTTTTAATTTGATCTAACTATTCAACCACATGGGCTGTATTGTAAGCTTGGACTTATTTTTAATTTTTCGTTTTAATATTGTTTTTTAAAATGTTGTTTATGTACTTATGTCGTCAACTTATATTTTTTCACTAACTGTGTTGATTATGTTATTTTAATGTATGTTATTAAATTTATTAAATGACACTATGTTATAATTTTAAGCACCCTTCAATCAGACATTTGAATCTAAGTCATTGTCATTCAATTTTCATTCTAAATATTTTTAAATTTATCTATTTAACTTATTTATAATATTACTAGGTGCTTATCTTGGGTTTGTATCTAAGTCCTAGCCACTTTCATTATAACTCCTTACTGTACTCTATGTAAAATGTTTTCTAAAATGATAATAGTCTACAAGTTAAAAGAGAATTATAAGAAAGAGTGATTATAAATACTAAATAATAACATAATGTTGTCAACACAATGTTTTTTCCTCTAACTAAACATAATACAGTACTGTAAAAAGGTATAATACAAATGCAAAACTACATTATATGCTATATGTCATATTTCAGTTAAATGAATGTAAATTTGAAAAACTCATTCAACTGTAATTCAAAATTTGTGAAAATATTGTATCCACTTGATTTGAATATTACCTAATCCTAACAAGCTTTGCTCCCAATTAGTTTTATATTAGAGAGGTTCTTCTGTATATTTCAGGAGTATGATAGTTCAAGTTTTTTAAACTAAAATTAGGTCAAATCCACTATTTTACTAATCTGAATCTTCAATTTAACTTTGAATCCTGAATCCAAATCCAAATCTTGGGGGAAAAAAATGAACATGACTAATATAAATATAAGAGAATAATACAAATAGCAACTAAATGTTAACCTTTTTTATTATAATCCATTCATTATAACATTTATAAATTCACTTAAGTGTTAAATTGCTGGTCTGGGGGCTGGTTATTAAGGTAATACTATAATTATAATTATTGGTTCCGAGCCACCAATAAGCGGTATTAGAGCTCTAAAAACAATTTCTTTTGATAAAAAGAAAACATAGGATTTGAGTCTCAGATCTGAAATTTTCTCAAATCCTCAAATCTTGAAGATCCTTGAGGATTCAAGGTTTCCTTTACTACTTTAATTCGAGTCAACCTCAAGAAATCTTCTCAGTAAGTTCCCGAGTATTGAGTCAAGCCAAACTTGAATTTTTATTTGTAAGAGTTCGTCAAAATTCAGTGGGTCTTAGATACCAGAAGCACATCCAAACACTAATGGATGAATCCAATACTAACTGTCACAGTTCCTCTGGTCAAGGGCCAACCTCCATCCAATGTAGCACGCACAGCGATAGCCCAGAATACCAAACGAGTCCCCCGCTGTTATTATGCACATGTGCATACAGCCCCCGTTGTTGTTGCCGCAAGGATTAGACACTGTCAACAAGGAGCATCGCCAACGAGATATTTAAACTAACAGTAATTCTTTAATCCAAATTTATAGACAATGATATCCTTGGAAGAATACGATATTTTACTAACTATTCTTTATATTAAAGTATTCATAGTTTCATACCAGCCATTTGTTTGCCAGAAAACCAGATTCTGATGCATTTTTCAGTAAAAAAAAGATGTTTTGTTTTGTTCGAGATGAATTAAAGAAATAAGGCCTAAAACACATAAAATACTAACAGTCAAATAAATAGAGCTTCATCCCATGTGAAAAAGAAAAAAAAAACTATGCTTAGTAATAACCATCTCTTTCCTCATATTATGAAAATTGAAAAATGGCATCTGGACACAGGAATCAAACCCAGTACCTTTGGCTTAGTACGCCAATGCTCTTACCACTGAGCTATCCAGGAGTCGTCCTGTGCCCAGGGTCATTCTTCACTCATATTTTAAAGCAGAGTCTATGATGGATGTACGGAAATCGTCGGCTACAAATATGGGATTTTTTTTATTAAGATCACGAGCTATCAAATAACCCAACTACCTTCGACTCAGTAGAATATGATATCTAGATGGAGTAATCCTCACTAAAAAGCATAAATAATAGCTTTGGCTATTTGATTCAATCTCTTTCCTTCCACAAACTTCCAAAAGTGAATACTGAATATAGTCCATAACAATGGCCAGTAAAATTAATAATAATTGTTATGTTTCACAATAATTTAAATGAACATATTTGTTTTATTTATTTACATTTGAAAGAAGATTATTTGAAACAAATTTCATTTTACAATAAATGAAAATAGTTTTAAAATTAATTACCCTTGAGTTAAAACATGAACTAGTTTCAATCTTCCCTTTAAAGTATCTTTAATTTGTGTGGAAATATCTGCATACTGGAATTTTAAGAGTTTAACTTATGTTTTTATAGACGTTATGCAAAGTAAACTTGATATGTGTTTCGTATATAAACATATGAATCGATGCATGCAGGAAGAAACCAAGTCCATATTTGGAGAATTTTTCAGAAAAAATAAAAAACAATTTTATTGTTATTTTACTTTATTTGTTTGGATTGCTTAGCATTTTTTTAGAGGTTATGAGGATGGGTAAAACATAATATCTCTTTTTAATTTGTTTTACTTGGTACCGTGCTGCACCAACCCTTATAAATAATATGTAATAATGTGTGTACTTTTGAAAAAAAAATTATCAGATTTACATATTATCTAATATGATATTAAATGGAAAAATATTTGTACTCCTACAATTTCATCCTTCTTTTTTACTTTCATTAGAAATGGTGATGTTGGCCAGGCCAATGAGCTACTGGACAAAGTTGTAATGAAAGGAACTAAGTCAATGACTTGATGGCTTTCTGTATAGTTTTTACAAAACTAAATCACCAATGTGGGCATAAATTTAAAAATAAATAAATATGTTATCTTCATGTGTATGCAGTTGCAGTATATATATATATATATATCTGTATCTTAATTAATACAATTAACTAAAAGGGAGGCTCACCCTGTGTTTGTATTAAGCTGTGCACTGCCTTGACTGCCTTGGGCTCACGTACTTCCCTGTTACGATATATCACATCAATAGAGTTGGCTCCAAGGAACTTGTCCACGCTCATCACACCTTGCTTGGTGCCATCCGACCAGAACACGCGGTTTTCAAACAAAGCCAAACGAGAGGGGGACGGCACTGGCTGACCTGAAACAATAAATACAAAGCATACATGTTATGTAATTTATTCCTTTTACATGTTTCTATCTAAGTGCCCTATCATTATTTACCAATTTATTTTACCTCTCTTTTGTTACTTTTCACTTTCTCTTTTAGTAAGCTGCATCTTGCTTGTCACATGCTCATGTTCAGATACAATGAACCCTAAGTCGAAGGAATGGATGGTAACAATTGATTTTCTTCAAGAGGCAGCCATAACCTCTTTGTCCAGTGGCAGCAACGTAAAATGTGAGCCATGTACTTCTTTCCATTTAAAAATAAAATATTGTTCATTCCCTTTTGTGTTTATATTCACCCTTCCTATAACTTCTTCCAAATATAACATAATTATATCAATTTAATTAATATACTCAACACTACGATATAATTGAAATTATAAACAAAATAGTTTTTGTCAGTGGTATAAACAACTTTTTTTTCCAAAATTTAATTTGAAATATTTTCACTATACAAAAATTATAAATTTTTCAAGATTCAATGATTCAAATTTGGATTCAAGGCTTGAAAGAAAATTTGAGATTTGACTCATTACTACCAAAAAAAAAAGTTTTTGTTGTGATTTAAAATCTGGATGAATACTAATCTTAACTAGCTTCCAACCCGTCTTTATCGGGGTGAAGAATGGCTGGAGAAAGCTCACCTCTGAGGACCAAGAACCTGTTCTTCCCGTCGTAGTCCACAGTCTCGATGTAGTCCAGTAGTGAGTCGCACCAGAACACCCTCTTGGTGATAATATCAACAGTGACACCCGATGCTTTGTAAGCCGCTTCAGACACGATAGCTCGAGCATGGGTCCCATCCATGTTGGCCCGCATCACCTGGTTACTGTCCGCTACAAACATGTAACTGAAATGTGAAGGCAATATTATAATTTATAATACAACATTATACTTAGGGGTTACAGCAATACAAAGAGCTGAGGTAGCTACAGTCCAAGTGTCATATAAAGGGCCTTATCTGACAACTAGAAGATCTAGATCTACTTTCATGTATCAATACATCAAGTCATGTGATAATTAGAGTTGGGTCCAATCCACTATTTTACAAATCAGAAAAAAATCCATATCTATAATTAATTTATCTTCGAATCATGAATCTTAAATTTTAATCTGAATCTTGTAAAAAGCAAGGAACATAAAAGGATTAAATATAATAGAATAATAGAAAACATAAATAGTAATAATTGTAACTAAATTTTGACATTCTTTCTTATAATCCATTCATTATAGCATTGATATATTCAGTTAAGTGTTACATTACTGGTCTGGAGCCTTGTTTTTTTATCTTGTCATATGATTATGTTGGTTTTGAACCACCAATTAAGCAGTATTAGAGCTATAATTTNTTTTTTTTTTAGATTTGGGTCTTGAATCCTCTAATCTTGGATGTCCTTAGTATTATGTATGTAAGACCCCATTACGCATTGTTACGCAAAGAATGTTACCCGAGAGAGTTGTTAACTTTATTGTTGCACGCTTGTAGTTGCCATGTTAGAACGTTTTGGAAATGAGAGTGCTGGTCAGCGCTGAATAAACAATATACATTGTGTCTGCTCACTTGTTGCCAACTTAACCTAGCCTAAATACCTTAACCATATTTGACATTTAGGATTCGAGGGGCCAATCCCTGGTGATAATAAGCTGTCACTTTTAATACATATTACCAATACCTAGAGCCCTGAACTTTTCGGTAAATTAAAGAGCCAAAGTGTGGAAATAAATGTTGAAAAGCAGTGATGAATATTCTGAAAAGTGGTAAAAAAAAGTTCAGATATATAATTTTTTTATATAGTTAATACTATAAAATATATTGTGTGTTTAAATCTTACAACATTTCTTTCATATGTATTCTTTAAGAGTAGATATTAAATTACAATATCTTGAAAAAGTTTATTCCAGATAGACCTAGCAGTCTTTATATATTCCACATTTGTTTTAGGCCTAAAATCCATGACTAAAAAAAATAATTTAAGATTACATGTATATGTGTTCTAAATAACTTAAGTTGCACAAGTTAATTATTCAGAAACACAATCTTTTATTTATTAAAATATATATATAGTCCTTGGTTTCAAAATGAAACATAGTCACTGTTTCAATATTTTCTTCACACAAATTATGTCTTCTGTCTGTCAAAACTTTGTTGAAAGTTAAGATACTATACTCAGAGTCAACATTGGCACAAGGTAGCAATTGCAAAGTTGCTAAAATTTATTTTCATGGCCAGTAAAATTTCGACATCAGGTTTCTTGTTCTACAATTCCTCAGTTAATATTTCCTTAAATCTTGTGTAACCATAAGCAGCATCATCTGAGGTAAGAACATTATTTTTCATGTCGGGCAAAACTTGGAATTTTCTCACCATTATTACTTAAAAAATAGAAAAATACCATTCTATCCGTGAAATTAAACTCTCATTAATAGTTTGAACAGAAAAGTGACTTCACAAACGAGAAAATATTTTCATCAAATTAACAATTTTTTTTATTTTCTAGCTTGAAATGTTGAAATTCACGAATTTAGATGTAAAATATGTTTAAATTCGCAAAAAAGCGCATTATAAAAAATGAAAAATAATAATCCAAAGTTGAAAATAGTTGTTTGAAACTTAAAACCACTGTAACGTTCTTGATTTACGTTACCGCGATGGGCGCCTATTGAAGGATTATGATTAATACACTTTTCATTTTGACATATTTTTTTATTCTGAATCAGTTAAATTAATGCGAAAATAGATCATGTCGAAATATATACGCGGGCTAGCGCGGACAGGTGTTGCTAGACGCCAAGTGAGTTCTGTCAGTATTGGA
>CABFVZ010001414.1:7387-29704 GCA_902151445.1 Timema monikensis | reverse complement strand
TGGAATGAAGATGGAAGAGTGCTGGAATGAAGATGGAAGAGTGCTGGAATGAAGATGGAAGAGTGCTGGAATGAAGATGGAAGAGTGCTGGAATGGAGGGTGGGGTATGACTGTCAGTCAAGATGACTCCGAAGGCGTCTTTTCTGGGGGGCAATGGCGACTACTCGGAGACACCCACTCATTATTTAATTAAGATCAAAGCAGTTTTTAATCAAACTATCTTTTGCTTTGTTGTTAGAAGCATACTCTTAATTGATAAAGGAGATTGGTTCATTTTTGAGGGTGACATCAAGTGTATTTTAGCTCTAGTCCACCTCATCTAAAAATGCAATATGTTCTTACACCCCCATGTGCACAAAAGAAAAGAGATTAGGGATTTTTGTGTAAGAAGATAATCTCAGGATACCTCAACTCACCAGTCGAGTACACTTTGTTTACCCTGAAAGGTAGATAACAGTCCTACCTTGATGGGCTCCACTAGGGCTCTATCTTAAAAGCTGTGCCATAGGGTAAGCTTTCTTGCTCCCTTTCAGGGTAAACGAAGTGTATGTAAATTTAATAAGGAGACTAGGACACTATGCTGAACATCACCTATGAGGGAAACTGTATGGTTACTATTGGGAAACAGTTTTATAATTCTCTTGTTTACACAGTGGTTAATCTTCCCTTAAATATAAGACAAATTTTGCAACGCTGGTTAGTTGAGGTTGCTAGTAGTTCCCTTTTACACCCCCTTCTAACATAAGTGGGGAGAAGTGGCAACAGTTAACAGAGAGAGTGAAGATAAATCTTTTCTCCTTAAGCCCTGCAGTTCCCTCAGAGGTGCTATCCAGTGTACGCTGTTTTGTCAGTGTGCACATGATTCCAAATAAACAGGTATGCAACTTGAAATTGTTGGTTTGAGTTGACTCTAATTAGAACAAGGAAACTAAGACACTAGCACTCACTGCATCCCTCCTCGTCACTGTTGTCGCCACAGTCGTTGCGATGGTTGCACTTCTGCACAATGTCGATACAGCGCTGCCCGTTAGCGCAGCGGAACTGGTCCAGCGAACATGACACACCATGAGAGGGCCCACACCCTTCCTCGTCCAGCCTGCTGCGACAGTCGTAGTAACCGTCACAGTGCTTCTCTTTGGGCAGACACGGTCCAGAGTTGTTCCTGCCGCACTTGAAGTCCTCCAACTGGCATTTCCTGTATGCTGGAGCCAACAAGCAGCAGTACAAGTATCAGCACGCATGTGTCAGATGGGGCTCTACATTCATATTTTCATAGGAAGGGCCTCATTTGAAAAACTATAAAAGATAAACGCTCTCCTGTAATGTAGTCATGTGTCAGGTCATGTGACCTTCAGCTGTCACGTTTAATAGATATTTTCAACACCCTTGAAATAACACTAGTTGTATAATAAAAGTTTGTATTTTCTAAAAAGCTCTTTGTTGAAAGTTAAATTGTAGTTTCAACTTTATATATTTCTAACAGATTCATTTAAAACTATTGTTTTTTTTAAAGTCTGCGTTTTGGTGACTAAATTGGTAGCACCCACATACATATGCATACCTAATCACGCCATTCCCTTACTGGATAGGCAAGAAACTGTGCATATAACAAAAAAAACTCCGTACTTGATCCATCCTCACAAACTTACTCCACACTTCCCTATCCTTGCATACCCCCTCCCCCCTCCCTTTCTTCAACAAAAATCCATACATCAAGTCTGTCGATTTCACCATCCATCCTTCCATTTTTAAGAACATTCTTCCCAGATTTGCAAAATCATTCACTTGTTCTTACAGTTTTTCATTTATTCCAAGATCAGAATTATTTCTTGATCCGTCCTTATCAAAACTATCACCTTAGTTTTGGAGACATTTATAAGAAGATCCATTCTGGCTGTCGCATTCTTCAAGTCCCTTTCCTTCTCATCCATTAATACGGCATCATCTGCATATAACAGCACTCTCACATTCACACTATCCATTTGTACACCAACAGAGTCCTCACAAGCATCACTCATACACTTATCCATGAATACATTGTGGTATTTGTAAATATGGAGAAATGACACCTAGACACGGTAATCGAACCTTGAACCCTTGGTTTAGCACACTAATGCTCTACCAAGGAGCTATCAGGGATTCGTCCCCTTGCTCAGAGTCAGTCTTCACTCGTAGCTTAAGGCTGTATTTGTGTGAAAATAATCCGTTTACAATGAGCTTGTTTATAGCACAATCACCGGCGACTGGGGAGTGGCTTTATACTGCCGTTCCGACACTGACAGGTGCATGAAAGTGAATAGCATGGAGGTAAGATAACACTTATGCAATTGAGGTGGGGATGTAGGAGCCGCAATAAAAGGTGAGTGTTTTTGCAGTTTTTATAATAAAATATTTTTGTTCAAAATAAATAAAATATTGCTCCATTAGTAACATAGTTTAATTTTCTTGACACGATGATATTAACAGTACTCCGCCTAAAACAATGTATGAAGAATGATCCCAAGCACGGGACTAATCCTGTATAGTACAATAGTAGATCATTGGTAAGCAAAGTCAAAATTCGCGAGTTTGATTCCCTTGTCCAGGTGTCATTTTTACATGTAGGGCCTATTAATATGATACTTGTTAGTTGTTACGGCTAAATCCATAACTAAAATATAATTTTCATATTCAAAGCTTCACTAGTCATGTACCATTAAATGTACAAGCGGTGGCGGTGCAAAACCACCCTCAGTATAACTGACTGAGATTCGAACCTTAATCTTCCTATCATCAGCAGTCTAGTCTACTGCGAGAGTAGTGCCTTAGACCATGCGGCCACAAAAGCGGTTATCTAAACTGTTCTTTCAGCCAAAATAAGTTTGAGTAGTACCAACTATGAATTTTACTAGTGCCGAGTTTAATTACGGTACTAAAATTATCATTAAATAATGTAATGTTAGTTACGTGTTAATTTCACTGTATGTATAAAATGTTATCTAGTACAAAGCAACCATCATGCATTATACATGTGACTAACGTTCCATGAGCAAGGGTTAGGTGCTAAGCCCACTAAACCGGATAATTAATTATGTTTCTGTTAATAGAGGTACACGTGTTTCATTATACAGGGTGTCTAGCAAATTAGGAAAACTATACTTCATGACTTTTTCACGACCTATTACATAAATAATCATGACCAAAATGTGTTGACAACATTTTTGGAAGCTATCCTTTGTACTGAGATTTTCCTTCAAAATGTGACGAATTATTATTTCCAAGATTTTCTTTTTTCTGTAACTATGTCATAACTGGGGGATTGGTAGTAGATCTATGCTAATTTGAGCCAAGTATAAAAAAAACTATTCTTAACTGTAAAATGAACTTAACTTACAAATAGCTTATAGAAGCACCAAAATTTCAAAAAATTAAATGGGAAAATTACTCCAAGTAGCTTATAAACAAATATAAAATTATGGAGGAGGACCACTCTAAATAGCTTTTAGGGACATTCAATTTTCAAACATTGATCGATGAAGGCAATTCCTAAGAGATATATTGATATTGTTTGCTTTCCTCCCCTACATAAATATGGTTCCGCCGTAACTGGCATACAGAAGTGCACATACATTACAGGAGTAGTAGAGGTGAGCCCCCTCCAACCCGCAACCACACATACATCACACAGTTAGTTGCGCAGCTGTCGAGAAGTAACAGCAGATTCATAATGTTGTGAAATATATGTGAGTTACCTCCACTGTTCGTAAAGTGTATGCAGTTTGTTTTGCGTGATAAAACACATCTAGCAAATGTGCTATAATTATTTTTTTAATACCTAAGGCCGAATGCCCCAAGACAGGGGTCAGAAACTAGTCTATCGCGATAGATAGGTCAATCTCGCGGAAATTTGCACGTGATCGCGCAAGAGAACTACATCATCATTAAAATTCTAACTTTGGACCTTTTAAACTTGCAAATATATCGCGTGTACCTGAGGGTGTTGTTCCCTAAATGGTGTCTTAACCTACCTCCACGCAAAACCAGGTTTATTTCCTCTAGGCTTATACATTTCTCATCTTTATTCCACTAGCGTAATTAATGTGGACACCCGAATGCAATGTATCAGAATTAGTACTAAGACGCAATGGGGAGAGAAAAAAAATCCGTGGGGGAAATAAAAGTCTTCCATTAATTTAATGATATCGTTTTTTAAATTTTGTTAGGTACCGCGTCACACTAGCCGTTCAAACTATACGCATATAAACTAATTACGGTAGTTTGGTGATGAGGGGGGAGGAAGTTTGAATTTAGAGGGAGTGTACCCGCATTTGGATGGAGGTGGATTGTAAAACCATTTAGGTAACACCACCCTCAGTAAGCCCAACCGGGATTCGAACCCCAACCTTCCCGTTATCGGTGGTGCCAGTCTGTTTCGAGAATGACGCCTTAGAACGTTCTACCACAGAAGCGGGTCTATGAAGGCATATAAAATAATACTAATAATATGTTAAAATGTCATCAATGTCTACCATAAAAAAGTTTTGAACCTTCTAAGGTGTACTTTGTATCGTGTTCTTACTTTTCTTAGGAGTTACAGTTTGAGCTAGTGTTTGGGTGAGGTCTTTCCTAACCCTTTGACAGCCGAAAGCGAAAAAGAAGAAAAATGATCAACTTTTTCATTTTTTCAAGGATATCTGTAAAAGCGATGTGGCCTAAACGTTGGGTATTCAGTTCCACTCGAGGGTGATTTTGTCAGAATATAATGTACTTACTGCACTCTGCTTCGTCGGTGCCGTCCACACAGTCAACTGTCATATCACATCGGTGATGGGGAGGAATACAGTAGGTCTTGTTCCACACGTACTGGCCACAAGATAACTGGCCTGGTTCACACTCGGGAGGAGCTGAAACACATCACACCATGTACTGTACCGTACTAAATTAATATTGAATCACACATCGCACACATTCATTGTATTTGAGCTTAATGTCCAAATAAAGTGGATTGACAAATCATTTCCTAGCTGTCTAAATGGATAAATTAATACTGCATTCACAGATTATTTGTTAAACAAGATTATTCCTTAATACATTTAGATTTCAAAACCAGTTTTAAATAATGTATCTAAACATTATTTTTCCTTGATGAGAAAAATATTAACCTTCAGCCTATTCTTATGCCAACTATAGATCAAATGTATGTGTAAATTAACCTTTTTTTGGGTTTGTTAAATTTGGCAAAGTTCCAAGATCCTTTATTATGAAATTTATTTTCATTTCCTTTACCTCGCAAGTTATCTAACTTTACGCAGGTTTCCAGTCTGTTGGACAAACTAAATGAAGCGTAAAACAATTTGCCCACATAATGTGTAGCTACAACTATTATAGCTCAATTTTCATAGGAAAGGTTTTATCTGACAGTTTGAAAGTTTACTTGATCATGGGATGGGGCTAATGCTCTAGATCATGGCCATTCGACCTTACCTCTGCTCTCCTGACATATGGAGGGATTCATTACGGAGGTAGGGACACCGTTAAGGTGAATTCTACTATCTCCAGATGGTAGGATGATACGTGATAATGATGATGGTGGAAAGCAGAGGGACCTACAGTTTAACGTGGGATCCGAACCACGGTGGACCTGGTATTCCACACATTCACAAAGCGTGAAAGCACACATTTGTCTAGAGGTGAAGGAAGGGTTTGGTAATCAGATTATTCTGTGCCGGGACCAGGATTTGAATCCCGGACCCCTAACACAGAGAGGTCTGACACCTTACCCCTAGAACGCCAGGTCCCCCTGGTGACTTGACCTACCTTCTCAAGTATTCATACGTCAATTCAGCTATCACTTTTTATCGATATTATCACTATCTAATACTCTAATAATATAGTAAAATTTTATCAATATTGACCGCAGTGAAATTTGTATTTTATAGGGGTGTGCGAAACTTCGACTTGGCTTCGAAACAAATGTTGTCTTCGACTTGCCTCCGAAAAAAAATTCCTGCTTCGAAACTTTGCCAATAAAAATAGCGACAGCTAATACACTCAATGTATGGTCAATTGTTGCCATTTCTAATATATACATTACAAATTAATATTCATGTGTGAAAAAACTGAAGTAACTGAATTGTAAGTTGTGATAGTAACACGATTTATCAAAATAAAACAACATATTAAAAACAAAGTGTGCAATGAAACATTTTCCAAGTAATTTTAGTGCAAAAAAGTTATATAAATGACCACAATTTATAATATGTTTTCAAATTTAAAACCAATAACAAAAAAAATTGAACTTCAATTCAGATTTTAGAATATTTCATATATTCGACTCGAGTTCGTTTCGAATTGATAAAACGGACTTTTTACACCCCCGTAGTTTCTAAACGCTTCTTTCTGCCAACATACTACCTACTATTCATACTTTGCAACTTAACACATCGTGAACTGTCACAGCAAGGTATATCTTACACATATACAATTAAAATACTACATTCTCAAAAGTATAGTCCTGTAATTATAATTTACTAGCAGAGGTAACCGGCGTTGCCCAGGGTAAATGCGCAATGAATTGCGTAGTCATCCCCAAGAAACGATTTTCTTTGCTTCAAAGATATATCTATATATATGTAAACATCCCTTAATTTTAATTATTCCATCTTAGTTTTTAATAAATTTAAAAAAAAATCAGGCATTTAAAATGCTCACTTCGAGGTGCACCTGTTTATGTAGAAGGGCTATTAATTTACAAATTTCAACCCTTTCCGTGGGGTAAATATCGCGCAATACTCATGACAAACTCTTCATTTTATTAATATAGATTACACCCTCTGAAAAATGTATAATCCGGTGATGTCTTCAATACATTTGATATGAAATGTGATTAAATTATTTTTATTTTTTCCAGATAATAAATAAAATATTGTATGAATAAAAAGTATGGATGGTTTTGATAATAAAACTAATGTAATTACTATACCATCAATATTTCGTTTTAATAATATTACAGTATATAGATTTTTGTCATTAACTTTTTTTTTAGTATTTAACTTACACTTTCTAAAAACTTATTATATAAGAATACGACTTACAAACTAACTAAGCCTACGTTTAATACTACACTCATCACTAGTGCCAAGATGTTTATTAAATAGCAGAAAAAAAACCTTTATAAAATTACATGACATCTTTATAACCACACAGAATCGAACCAAGATACCATAAACATGAGGTTGATACCTCTTAACTACTTACCCTTGGTTTCGATGTATTATTATATGTTTGTGTTGAATGAATCCCTGTTAGGATTCTCGTCTAATTTTTTAAATTTCAGTCAGATCTTAATGAACCATTAAAAAATTGCCTTACACCGATAAGAGCTTAATATTGTTGTGAAAAACTTTTTTTAGTTCTCATAATGTAATCGAATTCTTGCGCATGCGCATATCCATGACTTTGTGTAAGAAAGGGCTGGAGGGGGGGGGGTGTTGCAGGGCGACAATGAAATTACACATTTACCTAGAGACTTAAAATTAGTATGCTCAAGTGTATTAAAAAGGATTCGAGGTGTATGTTATTAACGGGAATAAAAATGTAATTTTGAATATTGTAAATAAAAGTTGCGTATTTATTTTGATGACAAATTTGATAACATTGGCTGACCAAACAAGTGACCTGACATTTTCCTGTATCCCGGGTCACTGGACAACCTGCCAAAATAACTGTGATTTAGTCCACTGTGCCTCCATGCGAGTGCGGTCGGTTCAAGGCATCCCAGCAAAGCGCCGTGAGATACAAGGCCCGGCAATCTATTCAACAGCTGTGAGTGCTGGGTTGCATTCCCACTACCACAGGCGATATGCGAGTTACACACGTATTATCCCAGTATTTAGTGGAGATCGTAGGCTCGACAAAAAGCATGGAGGCATGTAATTCAGCGGTTTGAAATCTAGCGATCTTAAAACTTTGTAATGAAACTTTACGAATGTGTAAGTTTACAATTTAGTTTTGTTCTGTTTGCGTAACCTTGTGGAAAATCTATATATAGTATATTATAGTTTCTGTGTCTTCCAAATATGTTTACATAATGAAAGTTTACGTCAAGATGAATAAAATTGTGTATTTATTGGGCGCCACTCCTAGGATCTAGGAGAAAATAATAACAATAATAATAAACCTTTACCTCGGCTAACTTTGACGGAAACACGATTACTCTTATTACTCGAGACAATGGGTGTGCTCGAGAACTTCTTTTCTTTTCGGATATTACAATATTAATGATAATGACACTACCTTATCTACAACAATGGCGTACTGTAAGTATCTACAGGAGTATGCTTAAAATAAAACATAAGCCATCTAAATAAAATGGATTGTTGAAATAAAATGTACTAATTTAGACTACAATAAAAATGTATATAAAAAAGGCAATTATTGATACTTTTGTGGGTTTATTATTGTTTCCTTTTTTAACACATCCCAATCCTACCTATAGCATTCCGAATAAGTATAATTCTAATCTAACAAAATAAAAAATAACATATATGGTATTACATACAATCTTAAACAAAAATTAATCAATTAAAATAATCTCCAAACATGGTTGAATTTAGGAGTTTAGAATATATAATACTAGAGTAAAAGAAAGATAATATAGGCTGAACTTATATAATATATATTATAGTTTTGAGTAAGGAAAAAAAAGTAGTATTGTTGAATAAATAGAAGAAGAAGAAAAATCAATATAATTAATATTTAGACATAAAATAAAATATAATTAATTCTCTGGAATAGATAAAGAGTCTGAGTACATTTAGTTTTTTTTTCTGAAAGTTTTTACATAAATCCTGGTTTCTTGATAAAAGAGAAAATATAAATTTAAATTTGAAGATTTGGCTTGATCTCACCCATGAACACATCCATGTTGAAACAACATGAATTTCTGAAATTTGTTTCCTTTTATTAATTCCCCCTCGTCCATAATTTAACAGAATAAACAATCTCTAGTTCTTGCCCATACAATTAACTTTCCATTTGTGTACTTGTACTTTACTTTCAAGCTATTGTTCCACTTTAAAAATAAACTTAGTTAGGAGCTACACAGATTTTGCTCCATGTTAAAAATGACACCGAGGAAGAAGACTCGCCTCATCTTCTTCATAAAGTGTTCCAAGTATCAAATTTAAAAACGTTCTATTTTCTTCCAAGTCCAAAGAGAAAACTAATATATTAAAACAAAAGATAAAATATTGGCTATGGACTAGAGATAAATATAAAATAAAATGCAAATTTAATATAAAGATTGAAATATATGACAATGAATATGAACAATGTTTCTTAAAATAATTAAATGTTTATTTTCATCTGTCAGAGTTGAAATTCGCGCTAGTTTGGAGTTATTTACATCACGTCCTGTTCTTTTCTTACTTCTTTTACAATCGCGAGACCAGCCATTCACTTGTTTGGCAGATCTGCGCATGCGTTGAAATAAATCATGCCTGACATTGAAAATGTATAGAGAAGAGTAAACAAACTTCTCTGAAGAATAATTAATATGTTTAATAAAAGGTAGATGTTCTTCCTTAGGTCAAAATTCCTTATTTAAATTATTTAAAACAATGTTAGACGTTCTTCCTTCCGTCCTTTTTATATTTGAATGGATGTATATAGCATTATTTGTAACACCGGTAACACAGTGCGTTATGCTGCAGCCGAACTTTGAATTGCATAATTTCAAACGAAAATAAATTGTAAACTATTTACAGAAATTAGAGAAATATAGAGAGATACATATTAGAGTGGCAAATAACGTTACAGCCTTAAAGCTAATATTGGTCCTTCATGCAATGCCCAATTGAAAGTAGGCCTACTACCTGCTTATGTGCATGTAACCATACCGGTAATAACGCGGACAGAGGCGTGTCTATCTAGTATGTTTTTGCTTGTCAATGACAGGAAAGTTGGGGTTCAAGTTCTTGCTCGTTTTCATAAAAAAAAATACTCATAAACAGAAACTATTTACTGTCACTAATATTTTATAATATCAAAGAATGGGTTGATATATTTCAACGTAACTTTATAAAAGAAATAGTGATGCACGTCTTCATTTTTTTTTAAATATATCTTATATACATTTTTGACATATTTTTCCTCTAAAAATTAAGCTTAACTGCTAAAACGCGGTCACAAGATCAATTTGGTAATTTTTGGTACTTTTTGAGATATATAAACAATATAATAAAGACTAGATCTTATTTTATTTTTGACGAATCGTAATTAATTAAATAAAGGCTCCTAAGTAACTTTCATCGCAACAATAATTACCTACAAAGCTTTAAAAGAAAATTTTATAAACCTATAATACAAACTAATCTTTAAAGATTTTTGAATATTTAATTTTACTAACTTATACGTTGAGATACAATTTAATAACTGGGTCATAATTTGTATTCATTTGTTGCTGGAAATCAGCGATGAAAACATATTTATGGAACTGTATGGAAATAATAATTTTATTTACAATAAATGGCACGGAGATCTGTACGGCGCAAATTACGCTGTACTTATGTAGAACCTTTTTTGACTCCCGATTTTAAATTTTGTAATTTTATTTTTAAATAATTAAATTCCTCATTTGTATATTTGGACCATATATATATAGTGGAAATTCTTGTACAGTACAGCAATGATCGTTCTTTATCATTTTTGACTCAATAGTCAATATTTACCTTTTTTATTGATCAAAATTTATAAATGTGGATTTTAATAGCAATGCGAAACCTGAAGATGTGCACCCCCTAGTAAAATTTCGAAAATTTTACCCGGAAGCCGATATTTAATACAAAGTGTTGACCCTTGTGGACCCTATATATATATAAGAAATTCCCAAATTAAAAATTTAGAAAATAAACAACCTAAGTAAGAAAACTTGCTTTGTTATGTTTTTAAGAGCACGACAATTATTGTATTATCCTAAAAAACGAATGTAGCCTTTTATATTATATTTGTGTAAAAACTTGCGGTCGTTTATCTACTTGTTGGTATGCATTAATTTCCTTTATCTAAAACTAGGAAGGTCAATCAGTAAGTTATCTCAAACCACACTCATACAAACGTGCATGTGCATCAGTTTTGCAGTCACGTCCTGTGACGCTAAGTTGACGCCACGTCACCACACCCTGAGCAGTGCACACTAGCGACTTTCGTCTATTTTGGGTGTCCACACACTAACTTGACACAAGCAGCACAATGTCTTCACAGGTACTGATAGGACGCTGAGCGGCAACGTCACCGCCACGTCTCAAAGAAACCCGCGTCCCTTACTTTGACGCCAACTTGATATCGGACCTTAGCGTCCCGTATGAACTCCTTCATTCAAATCAGTGCTATGCTGGGACGCGGCGTCAACTTGGCTTCCCAGGATGCGACGGCCAAAATGACGCGTCACCCATGTGCAGCGGGCTTAAGGCAAAAATAACGTATGTAACTCGTGTGCACCGGGCCTAAGGTGTAAACAGAACCGCTAGATGCCAACAGCTCCGAGGTAGTGAATAAAATAATAATAATAGTAATAATAATAACAACTCACGACAAGCCTGAAACTCGTCCTCTCCTTTGTCGCAGTCCTTCTGGTAGTCACACACTCGCAGAGAAAGGATACACCTGCCTTCAGGACACCGGAACATTCCCGAAGGACAAATATCTGGAAAAAAATCAGAAAAACATGTTGGGAGATCATCGTGAATTGAACTCTTACAAGTCGATACACACGCCTCAAGAGCCCGTCTCACCTTACGGGCGGATAACACAGAGCTTAGCCCGAACCGAACGTCGCATCGTGGTGCAGTTTTCTGTATTCTACTTTAGAAAACAGTGTAATTGAGAGCAACAAAACCACTATACCATATTTTAAGATTACACCAAAATTGAAAAATAATTATTTTATATGGAAAAAACTATCAAATTGATTCCAATTTAGCTGTTTTCAAGTGAAGATTGCAGAAAAATTAACTTCGATACGTGTTATGGTTCGAGCGTAGTCTTGTATCTAATATGACGATTAATCCGTCGTGATACGGTCAGATATATTCATAAGAGTACATACATTCAACGATACGGACTGTTGAAGAGCCGGTCTCAGGGAAGGAAACACTATTGAGCTAGAGCCGTATAGATAATCGAAGTGCGCTTTTCTTAGTTCTTCAATCGACAACAGCTAAATTGGGACCAGTGCTATAGAGTTTTAATTTTTAAACCATTTACTTAAATTATGTTAAAATTTTGTTGTGTTTTTAAAATATGGTAGAATGGTCTCAATTCCACTGTTTTTTAAATTAAATAAAAGAACACAGGAAAAAAAAGCTGTCCAGATGAATGTTTGTAGGAAAATGGCCGTGTATGACCGTAAAGGTGTTATCCGTGGGTTGAGACGGGTTCGCATCATGATGCTGTTTTTTGAGGCCTTCATTATAAAACAGTGGAATCAAGACCAGTGTAACAGGTTGTATTTAAAAAAAAAACACATTAAATTTGAAAAATTAAAGAAAACTCCCCGATATAAATTTTGCTGTTTTCAAATGAAGAATACAGAAAACCGCACTTCCAATGCAATTTTTTTTTCGAGCTACATTTTAAATTTAATTTCCCCGTTAATTGTCTGTGATGTGGGTTCTGAAATAATCAATGGAAGATATGACCCTGCCATAGCTGTGGGCACACGGACCAAGCAAGGAGTATTGTCTGGTTGGGTTTATCAGTGACAAGGAGGTCGGGATTTGAATCTCGGCCGGAGCTACCAATATGTTTTATTATTGAAGACCTCATTCAAACATGTGGTACATCTCCTCTAAATCAATTTTTCCTCATCATTTCTGTATTAACGTAATTAAATGGGTATAGCCCTGGTGAATTGTGAAACGCGGTCGATGAAAATCAGTGATAATAATAATAATAATAATAATAATATATCTGTCATGAGAGTTATTTTGACTCACCTCGGTGGCCGCATAGTATAAGGCGTTACTCTCACAATAGACTAGACTGACGATAACGGAGAGATCAGGGGTTCAAATCCCGGTAGGGTGTACTGTGGGTGGTCTCCCCTGAATTATTTTAACCTCACTCTTCACGCCAATTCGGGTACACTTCCTTAAAATTCAACTCTCTCACCCGCAGCTCATTAACATAGTATATTAAGTTTATAGCCCGAACGGGCAGTAGGACATGCTGCTAGAAATATATTGGGAGGTCAAGGTTTTTTGGTACGTTTTATAGTATGAAGTACTATTAGTTACCTCTCTTTATTATACCCCCCGCCACAATTTGGTAAACCAAAAAAAGTTACCACTCAGAAATAAATTAGTATTTCTATCATACTCCACTATTTAACATTGAATAATTGTTTTACAAAGCGCAAATTTGTGGCCCTTCGTGCTATGTAGCGTTGCACGTACAATATTTCTGTTTCGACGATCACCATTGTGTTGGTGTGCGGAGTTCGTGTACCCCGCGCTCGCTACTTGGGTATGAAAGTCCCGCCCGGCTGACTCAGTGGATACAATGTCACCCCTCCCCTCCTTCAAGACTCTGACTAACCGACCAATTATCATTGTTCGGCCATAATGTCCCCATCATACCATGTGGCAGGCACCCTTTACCCATCTTCAAGCACTGTAAACTGGTAAGAACTAGAACAGGTCTAGAACCTTCTACATAAGAACACAACCGTTCTAGAACCTTCCACATAAGAACACAACAACTGTTCTAGTACCTTCTACATAAGAACCACAACAGGTATAGAACCTTCAACATAAGAACACAACAGCTGTTCTAGTACCTTCGACATAAGAACACAACAGTTCTAGAACTTTCTTCGGAAGAACCACAACAGTTCTAGAACCTTCCACATAAGAACACAACAACTGTTCTAGTACCTTCTACATAAGAACCACAACAGTTCTAGAACCTTCCACATAAGAACACAACAACTGTTCTAGTACCTTCTACATAAGAACCACAACAGGTCTAGAACCTTCTACATAAGAACAAAACAGCTGTTCTAGTACCTTCTACATAAGAACCACAACAGTTCTAAAACTTTCTTCGGAAGAACCACAACAGTTCTAGAACCTTCCACAGAAGAACCACAACAAATCTATAACCCTCCACAGAAGAACCACGTCCGTTCTAGAACCTTCTACATAAGAACACAACTGTTATAGAACCTTCCACATAAGAACCACAACTGTTCTAGAACCTTCTTTATAATAACTGTTCTATAACATTCTTCATAAGAACCACAACCATCCAAGAACCTTCCACATAAGCATCATAACTGTTATAGAACCTTCTACATAAGAACCACAAATGCTTTAGAATCTTTTATTCGGCTTCAAACAATGTGAACTGTAAGAACCACGACTGTTCTAGAATCTTCTACATAAGCACCATAACTATTCTAGAACATTCTACATAAGAACCGCAACTGTTTTAGAATCTTTTACGTAAGAGAAACAATTGTTCTAGAACCTTCTACATAAGAACCACAACAGTTTTAAAACCCTCTACCTAAGAGCCACAAATGTTCTAGAACCTTCTAATTAAGAACCACAGGATTTGTGCCCTACTTTTGTTAGAAAGCCCGTTTTTAAGGCCTTATTTCTTGGCATAATTCTACTGTTTATTAGTAGTTTTGTAGGATAAAAGGCCTTCCAAAATGGACTTTCTATCACCGTTCTGGAAGGTACCAAAATACTATTATATAGTATGACTCTGGTATGAAATTAGGTCTTTCAAAATGGACTCCCTACCAAAATTAGGGTATAGGTTATGTACAACGCTGTGTTCCTTGCCATTAGTGGACGAGTCAGGACAACTGTTGTTCCGTGGTCTAACTCATCCACTAGAAAGAGAGGGGTGGGGGGTGAATTGGGACAGCCCGTGATTCCATCTCCAACCATTTACCTCGAAAGAACAAAACAACAAAGAAACGCATACAAGCTGGTTATAAACGTGTCCCTAAAGTTTTTCAACATTCTGCTCTCCCCATTCAATCTAATATAAGCTTTACTGACCCCCTCCTCTGCTTTCTAAAATCAAATTGATACACAACCATTTGTATTTTTTTAAATTATGATCTTTTTTACTAGTGAAACCATTGATAAATGGTAACTTATACTTTTCTCCATGCTAAAACTTTTTTTTCAACATTACTTTATTAACATCTAACGTTTAAGTATGATTCTGGAAGAAAATATCTTTTTGAAAATACAAACAAAAAACTTGGTATCTAGGGTTTTCATTTGCTCCCCTGAAGAATTTTTGGAATTAGATAGTTAGTCCAAAATTAAGGCTAGTTTATTGAAGGGAAAAAAGAGAAAAGAATCGATTTTCTAAAACTCCGTTCTAACATACGGATTAAACTTTGTAACTAACTCCTGTTTCACAATATAAATAAAATGGCAATTCTCACTTTTACATGAAGATGACTTCTTGAGTACTTCATATAAGCGAAAATTTTCAATTTTTATCATATTTCCACAGCTTTTTGAAATAAAAAATGACTTATCATTGTAAATTTGTATTAAAAACTCATTTATTAGAAATTTATTTTTATTAAATCAATCGTTTCTGATCTATGAGTTAATATATTATTATAATATTTTTAAGATCTTTGAAATTATTAAAATGATTGTTATGTTCTTTGATGGACAGAGATCTTCCTCTTTTCTCGATGTTTCTATTACAGTGTATACTATTTCATTTATGCTCTACATTGACATTTACTAAAAACTCATTTATGCTCTTTGGTGGAGTATTTCTGCAACAATGTATATTATTTCATTTAACAATTCATCCACTACTCATACCTTACAATACATATATTTACACACGAAATAATTATAGACAAAAAATGGATAAATAATGTTATATACTGATGAATAGTTACGAGATAAAAAAAGTAGTTAATAATAAGAATAAAAAGTAACATTAATAACAAATAACTAAATAGTAAGCAGTAACATTATGCAAAAAATAGATCAGAATATTGTAAGTTTAAATAATATAGGCAAAACCTCTACATTATAAATTATTGATATGGGATAACCTTAAATAACTCTCTGAGTTTAGTTTTCCTTTTATGATAAAAGTCGAAATCGACAAATCTAGAATTGGCGCTATGGATACAACGACCTATAGGGCTCATCTTATAAGAGCTTTCGAGAAAAAACAATTTAGGATTACGAGAAGCCCGAGAAGGGATATGAACGCCTACCTGATCAAGGGCAAATTTGCAAGAAATTTTGTTATTGAAAATATTAAAAACAAAAAGGGCATCACAATAAAGTCTACGCGAGAAGAGAGTTTGGAGCCCTAATAGGTTTCGAATTCTGTCATAATCATAATAAATCCGGTTACTAAAGTATTTATCATAGCATGCAGCAACAAATTTTCTTTGAACGTTTTCTAACCTAAGAGAGTCAGTTAAGGTAATGGAATTCCAAGCAACAGTAGCATATTCTAACTTAGATCTAACCAGGGCGTAATACAGACATAAAAAACAGTTAACTTTCTTAAATGATGAAGTAATAAATTTAATAAGCCCAAGTAATTTCAATGACTGGGAAATGACATGGTCAACATGATAGTGGAAATAAAGTTTGTTATCCAGGAGGACACCAAGATCATTAATACAAGGTGTACGAACTATGTTATCACTGCTCAATTTATAAGTAAAAAAGAAAGGATTAGTTTTCCTAGTAAAAGATATAGATTTGGTCTTAGATTTATTGATAGACATTCCATTTTCCAAAGACCATTGTAAAATACCATTTACATCATTTTGTAAATCTATACAATCAGCAATTGATTTGATAGTTTTAAATAATTTTACATCATCAGCAAAAAGTAAATAACTAGAAGAGTTCAAATATTTACCAATGTCATCAATAAACACATTAAAGAGAAGAGGGCCTAAATTAGACCCTTGAGGTATGCCACAGGGTGCTAAAAATGTATTAGAGGTGTGTGAATCAATTTTAATAATGAATGATCTTTAATTCAAATAACTGCAGAACCAATTTACATAAGAGTGAGAAAGTCCCAAATTACCAAGTTTAGAGAGAATAATATTTTGCTGACATAAATCAAATGCCTTACTTTGGTCAAAATAAATAGCATCAACCTGACCTAGGGCAGAGACTTGAGGGGCAGCATGCCCAAGAAATTAATAATAATAATAATAATAATAATAAATATAATAATCGGGGACATAAATAGTTTAAGTACTGTCCCCGATTATCGTGGAAGAATGGTCACCTCAAACCAGAAGGTATTACTAATGGTGAACAATCCCTTTATCACATCAATATCACTATGCGCAGTTAATGTTATACAACAACTCGGTGACGTTTCTAAAAGTTTACCTGCCTGTCAGTTTATTTTTAGCAGTACGTCTTACAAGCCGTTCAGCTCTACGCATAGGTACTATATATGTACTACTGTGCTAGGGACAAGAAAGATTGAATTTAGAGGAAATGTAGCCACATTTGTGTAGTGGTAGAGTGGAAAATCATTTAGGGAAAAACTACCCCTCAGTACACCCAACAGGGTTTCGAACCCTGATCTACCCGTCGTAAGCAGTCGAGTTTATTGCGAAAGTGACACCTTAGACCTTGCGGTCACCAAAGCGGGCTATATGTTAATTTTTCTAATTAGGTGATCTTAAAATATATTTTAATTTTTTCGCAAAAATAAGTATCTTTTTTGATTTATCTGCTTCGAATGCCAAATGAAGAAGTAATATCGTATACGTATAAAACATTATGTTTTATTAAACCGGATCGCTAGTTTTCCGTCTCTTTTGAGGTTTAAAATTAATGAGCTTAAAATCTTCCATTTGTGTTTGTCGAGGCGTGTCAATTAGTAGAGAATTAATTAGGCTGCCTTGCTTGTAAAAACGAGATATATAATAATGCAGCCCTCACCCTCAGACCTTACTAGAAAGGAAACGATGGGTGGGGGATACGTCTTCACCGTTAAATTACTTCTTTTTAACAAGGAGACAATATTTGTCTTCATGGAGAATTGATCATAGTCTCTTGACAGAATCAACCGTTCTATTGCAACTAAAGGGCTGTTATCGCACAGGTGCAGGTGAACTTAAAGTCTGTTCAGCGTAGGAATTGTTTTCTGAAAGGCCTTTTTTACTACCAGAAATCTATTATGTAGTAGGGTATTGGTAGGAAAAAAGACCTTTTAGAGAGTAATTCCTACCGTGAATGGAGTATACTTCATCGTTATTTCAGTTACACAAAGATAAAGAGGGGGAAAAAAAGCGTTTTTAAACACCTGGGAACAACTTTTTAAGTTTGTTTTCAAGATGGAAATTTTTCATCTAGCTAGAAAAATAATAATTTTTTGCTCGAACTTTATATTTTATGCTTTTGGCGTGCCATTTTTATAGTAGTCATCAAATAAATTATATAATGGTTGTAGGAAAAAAGACACACACACATTTACAACGTGTATTTAAAACATTGCATCAAACTTTGGCAGGCTATTCCTTGGGTGAAAATAGAATAATTCCCATCAGCAACCTAGGGTCCATCTTGAATATTAAGGGTGGTCTGACCATTTCAAGTCTGACCCCCACAAGTCTGGTGTAACCCAAAAGCTATTAGCTTAGGTCAAGGTGAGAGTTTTACGCTGGTTTGGTATAACTTATAAGATATCAACCTAATGTAAGAGGATACAACATCATAGTTAAAACTATCAATTACTGCAACCAATCGTCATACATTGATTGCCCTCTATAAGAGTTGATAATACATCACATCTATTGTGATAGCACTCTTGGGTTTTCGACCTTGTCGAGTTTCGAAGAGGAATTTACAACTTCGTCCTTGAATACGTGATGTTTATGACGATTTATAGCGTCAGGTTGGTGCGGACAATATATTTTCCCGGCTGACAGGGTATATTCAACTAGGGAGAAGTGATGGCATGCGGGAGTCAAGCTTTGTCAGGGTAGTAGGAGTGTGTACAGTAGCCCCATGGCTTCTTTGGTGCTCACTGACAGCTCACAGCTGACTTCTGACAGTCAACATTTAGGTGTATATCTAAATTTTGACTGTCAGAAGTGACAACTGCTAAACACAAGTTTTTGCAGATCATATATATGGTTCGGCGTAGGGGTACATAATTTGATCTGGTAACTTTTCAAAGCTTTAAGCTGTCAGCTGTCAGTCAGCACCAAATAAGTCATGGGGCTACTGTATAATACGGTAATTCACCGTTGCGTGTTCTGGGTGTGGTGGGGTTGGAGAGGGAAATTAACCGTTATGAGTTTGGTTGTGTAGGTGGTGGTGGGAGTAGGAGTGCAGGATGATGAGGGGTGACAGCTAAGAGGGGGAGGGGATAAGTGACATTTTACATCCCATCCAGCGACATTGATTGGTAATGGTATCACCACATAGATATAAGAACCATAAGGAGGCTTTGCAGATAGCTTGGCGGCTTCTCTGGCGGTACACTTTGTGGTAATACGCCTATTTTATAAATATTCCCCCCCATTATTGGTAAGAGTTAATGGTTCGTAATTTTTTTTTTCGTGCCCATTAATGCCGGGATAAATATAAACTTAGCGTTTACTTAGCTTTCGCGTAACATAACGTAACGGTTCTCCTCATGTTTCAAATGGAAGCCATCACGATGTAGTTAACTTAACATACACTTATCTTAGAGAGTTGTCCAGGGGATAACTGACACGTTACGTGAACGTTAAGTAAGTCACCACGCCACATATTCTAGTTGCAAGTGACGTCAACAGGCTATTTAGTACTTAATTTTGTTGTTTATGGTATGTAGACGAATTCTTCAGTAAATTTTTTTCCATGTTTCCGTTTCGCAAACTCTAAAAAGTCGTAGCCTCTTGTTACACTTTATTAAGTATATCCAGTAAGCTACTATTCCAAACATATCCAACCTAATCATCATTAAATGTGGTTTCATTTTAATAAACAATATGTTTTCAAACCGTACAAATTCATTGTTTGTGTTAGGCTTGAGTTGTTACGTTAAGTTGCGTGATCCTGATCACTCACTAGTTTCTTTACGTTGATTGAAAGTTAAATGAACGTTCAGTTGATCGTGATCCCGGAATAACAAAAGTCACTCGAATTTGAATGACATATCCATGAAGCTCTTGACGCAATGAGACATGGTATGGTTGGAATTTATGACGCTGATAACACTTCTAGGAGATATTTTACAAGCGCGAGAAATTTGTAATGACCCTGTTCTGAGCCCCTCATGGATGAAGTATATAGTTTTCTTTTTTTAATCTTTTATAACTAAAGAAACATATGTAGATTTCCTTTCATACTTTATCCATGAATGACTGGACATAATTGAAGGATATTATTTTCCGACTACAGCTAATGCTGGGATTTCATTATCTCAGGGAATCGTGCAACATACACATTAATTGCCTCGTTAACATTTCGCCTAGATTCGGCATACTATGAGAATTATTTCAATTTTTTTCTGCGACTGTCAAGTATTCAATATTTAGGTAACAATCAGATCAGTTATAATTACAGTGCTCAAATAATGGACAAATGTAAAACGACTAACTTATTGTTGGCATGCCCGATATAACTGAAAATTTTTCGAACGTTTCTTGTGAATTTGCTTTGTTTTAATTTCGAAAGAGTCGCGCATCTGTTTACAATCTTTAAAGTATGTGTTTATTTCTATTCACATACGCTGATGAGTGATGATATTGAAGTTTATGAAATGTTAATCTACATACGTTTATTTTCTAACGCGCACATACACAAAAGACCGTATGCAAGAACGAAATGAGTAAAAGTGAAGAGTGAATGAGAGGCGATTAGCGTTGATTTGCTTGCTGAGATCTGTTTTCAAGAACAAAGCTGAGCGAGACAGGGTCAAGTGGGGCAGATTTGATGAGTAGGCAGGCAAATCCTCACGCCTTCTACCCCACTTTACCTGTGCTTTTGAAAACTGGCCTTAGCAAGTAAATCAATGTCAAACACTTCTCGCTACCTGTTTCTTCCCTTTTACTCATTTCGTTGTTGCATTCGGCCTTAACACAAAAACAGACGTATCCATTTAGTTAAATCATTTACATGTTCGAAAGTACGAGAGACTTCGTTTCAAACTAATATTCCCTCTTGAAACGTAACAACTTTTGTCTGACACATTTTTTCCTCAAATACTTTGTTTTCGAAATAATCAGGTGTGCCCGTTTAAATGCTATACCTAACCATAGTGTTAAAATATCTTAAAAAATAGGGGCCAAATAAAGAAATAAAAAAGTTCATTGATTTAAAAAAAATAAGAAGCTGCTAAACACAAGATAGGTTTCCAATTGAAAAAACAAACAAAGTTTACCTTGAAATGAACTTGAAAGCGTCAACCAAATCAAAAACAATCAATGCTGTTCTTTTCCCCTATAAAACAAACAACTTATCTCTGAAACATTTTTTTTTGCTAAAGTGATCATTTTCGAAATAATCAGGTGTGCCCATTTAAATGCCTCATGCTGTATATGAAAATTAAGTATATTACAAACCTTATTTTATTAAGATCGAAACTTTATGTAATCATATTTGTATAATATTTTTAGACACGTTCTGAAATTGTGTCACTCCATGAAGGGGTTAAGAGATTTCAGCCTAATGCGATGGGTTATTTATTAGATAGTGTGATCTAAGTTGTATTTCAGTGAGATATTATTGAACCATTAGAAAATCTCTCCACACCAGTACAGTTTGAAAAAATGTTATGAGACCCATCCTTTTTAAATGTATTCTTCCTGTAATGCAATCAAACGCTCGCGCATGCGCATAACCGTGAATAGGCTAAAGACGCGCAGTATAAAGGGGGAAAGATGACACGTGAATCACATGTTGACTTTGGTGAGTGTTGAATTATTATTTATTGCACCACGTCTAACTAAAGTAGGTACTACACGAATTGTTCTAAGGAGGAGGAAGGTTATATTTAAGGATGTGTACCCGCATCTGCGTGGAGGTAGTGGAAAGACATTTTGAAAAACACTCAGTATACCTGATTAAGATTCAAACCTCGATATTCTCGTCAGTGGTGGTCTAACCACCTGCGTGAGTAACGCCTTAGACCATGCGGCTACCGAAGAGGGCTGAGAATTGTTTTTAAAGTTACAGGGCTCATACAAGATACTAAAAACCTTGAAATAGTGACCAAACACTTTTTTTTTAAAGTCACTACTTTGTTATTAACTTTTGTTTTTCCTGCCGCTTCACCCGTTCGAATTAAAAAAAAAAAAAA
>CABFVZ010001413.1:170127-202598 GCA_902151445.1 Timema monikensis | reverse complement strand
AACACCTGTCCGCGCTAGCCCGCGTATATATTTCGACATGATCTATTTTCGTATTAATTTAACTGATTCAGAATAAAAAAAAAATGTCTAAATGAAAAGTGTATTAATCATAATTCTACAATAGGCGCCCATCGCGGTAACGTAAATCAAGAACGTTACAAAGTCCAGGAAACTTCTTACAAAGATACTATCATGTACCGCTCATAAGATTTCTACTAACAACTGAAAAAAAAAACAGATTTTGTGGCCTCATGGTCCAAGGCACTACACACGCAATATACTAAACTGCCGATGACGGGGAGATCGTGTTTCGATCCCGGTCGACTGTACTAAGGTTGTTTTTTTTCCTAAATGATTTACCACTCTTTCCACGCGAATAGGTTTCACTTTCTCTAAATTAAACCTTCCTCATACCTAGCCCACAATAGTAACTATTACATACGCGTACAATCGGAATGGGTAGTAAGACTAGGTGCTTTAAAAAATTGATAAAACCTTAAGAAGATCGTGCATAATAACTGCTTTGATCTATTACATATTTATCAGACAAAATATAAACTAGTGAATGGGGATCATAAAGCAGCGGTCATATTAACTTTATTATGTTCTACCTGGTTAAGCTATTCCAATATTAACTGTCCCAACTAACCTTCTCCAAATAATTTTAGAACGCCATATTTATGTTGGATTGTCTCAAAGATCCTTTGTAAGTCCTGTGATCTTCAGCTTTTAAATAAAGAATATTCCTAAGGTTCTCAACATCAGTTTCTCACTGTACGCAGGTGACACGTCTCTGGTCATGGAGAGGGCTGGAGTTGGGAGGTAGCTTGACAAACACTTTAGGATCTTTGAGGTGTTGGCGACTGCTTGTAGGACTAGGATGAACGTGGAAAAGAGCACTATCGTACTATGTAAATGAAATATCAAGTACGACAGGCCATCCCTACTTCGGTTGTTTGAAGAGCAGACTAATTAGGTGTACTGATAATTTAATTGGTCTTATACTGCAGACTAAGCTAACCTTGACTAATCTTGCGCAGTTTTGCTACGATAATGTTACTACAGTAGCCCCATAGCTTCTTTGGTGCTGACTGGCAGCTCACAGCTGACGGTTTTGAAAAGTTACCAGACCAAATTATGTATCCTTACGCAAACCAAATGATCTGCAAAAACATTGTTTAGCAGCTTTCACTTCTGATAGTCATACTTTAGGTACCGGTATATAACTAAATGTTGACTGTCATAAGATAGCTGTGAGCTGTCAGTCCCCACCAAAGAAGCCATGGGGCTACTGTAGTTTCGACAATCCTGTGATCCAGCTGATTGGGAACTATGGGGTTGACTCGGGAGATCTACAAACGTTACAAAGGCATATTCTGATAAGCGATATATTGATAGCCAGTGGACCATAAGAGATTTTAGTCCCCTATCAAGTAGTGTGTAACATACAGGTGCTGAAAATTTCCTCAATAAAGGATGAATAGTGATTCGTGAATACGGACAGTACCACATGATTAAGTGGGTAAATTTAAGTAAAAATATTCTTAGTAAAAAATCCTTTCTTCCCATACCTTTAGAGAAAAACGACGTTAAAGTTATAGAGGGGTGATGTGGCAATGCTGTGCCCGAAACTTACATCAAACGTATATGCTAGTTCACAGTAGATGATCTAATGTTGATCCTCGCCTGACTATGAATGGCTCCAAATGGCGTATGGATTCGGTGTGCACACGGCAAAGCATGTTGACATCATCTGTCATAACAGCCACATGGATTCGTGTCACAATGTCTTCGAGCTATTGTGGTGGGTCGTCAGGTAGGGGTACACCAGAACTTTGAAGTGACCCTATAAGAAAAATTTTAGGATTGTGAAGTATGGTGAACTTTGTAGCCATTTAACCATCCCCCTACGTCCCATACACTGGTTGGGGCAGACTTCATTAAGTAGTCACCGCACTTGCGCCCCATAAAGTGAAGGGTCACTGTCACACTGATACCACATCCTATGTCACACAAGTAATGGTACATCCTCTCAAAAGCTCAGCTAAAATAGTTCCGAAGAACAGACGGTATTTATGAAAATCTAAACGATATTCTATCAAATAGGTGTCCACAATCGTATCCCCAACAATGCTGGCCCCAAACATTGTCTTCCAGAGAAGCGATCGGCGTACAGCCTCACTGCATTTCCGACTCGACTTCAGATATTCCCATAGCCATTGGCACATCCCAGTATTCTACGTGTGTATAGTTATTTGCTGCTTACACAATACTGTCCTAGCATTTCTGTCTACGTCTAATCACTGATTACTATGATATTTCAGGCACAGTAATACCACAGCACTTCTCTCTAATTTTAATGTCGTTTATTTCAAAATGTATGGGAATAATGGACTTTTTGTAAACAGAGTTTTCGATTTATATTTACCCACATAATCATGTGGTACTGTCCGTATCCTCGAATTACTAATCAACCTGTATATTAGTTGTACATTAATCAGTTTTCTTTCAGGTATACTTCATTAAATGTGGCTGACTGTTAAGATCATACTTGACTCTCAATTGTCAGCATAATAATACATTTGTAGTTTTGCTTCCCTTCAGGACGCATCAAAACAAGAATTCGGTACTCAAACAGGCTGTTGTCATATTACTTGACAGTATTTGAAATATAAGCTGCATATGATAACTAAATATTTTAGAACCATTTGAGTTTTAAAAAAATGTGTTCAAACAATCAACTACAAATGCATACGCAAATTTATCTCTTAGACCATACAATATATAAAACATTTTTGTTTCGGTATCATTAATTGTGAACACTCGTACACATATGTATGGCTTGCACGTACATACATACATGCCTACATACATGCACGCATGCGTACACGCACGCATGCGTACACGCATACATACACGCACACATACATATATACACACATACACATACCATTCCAGGGTAGGCAAGAAACTATGCGAGTGCTTAGAGCTCAAATACAGCAACTCCATACTTTATCCATTTTCATTGACTTTCTCCTCACTTCCATATCCTTGCATACTCCCTTCGCTTCATAAACATTCATACACTAAGCTATATATTTTTATTCTTAAAAGTTTAATGTTTCTATTTTCACACATTGGTCTACAACATTTATCCACATCTTACGTTGATTTCTCCTTCCTTTTGATCCATACCTTACATTCATATATTTTATTCATAGCTTGATCCACACTCATCCTCTCAACATGCCCAAACCAACGCGAGGCTCTTCTTTCACAATGACTTATTGGACTCGCTTTCAAACCACACTCCTTCAACACCCATTTATTACTGACTCTGTCCATACGAGTGTTTCCACATTCATTTCTTAGATATCTCATTCCAACTGCATTCACCTTGCTCTTGTGTTTCTACTGACAAACCCACGCTTCACATCCATACAACAATGTTGGCATAAACACACTTTTATATGCTTACATCTATGACTCTTTTGAAATTACTTCATTCTTTGCAATAGTCCACATACGTCAAACTACTCTCTTAAGATACATTCACCTTTTTCTAGATTTCACAATCTATCCTTTCATTTTTACAGAACATTCTGCCCAGATATACAGAATCATTCTTATTTTCTAGCCGTCTACCATTTTTACGGAGCTAACAATCATTTACCGATCCTTCCTTATAAAAAAATATCGCCTATGTTTTGAAGTTTTTTTATGCAAAAATCCATGCTGCCTGTCACTCTACTCAAACGATTTAATGCATTCTGTAAGTCACTTTCGTTTCCCAGCCATTAATATAACAGCATTCTCACATTCATATTGTCCAATTGTATACCAACCGTTTCCTCACAAACATCCCCCATACACTTATCCATGATAACATTAAACAAACATGGAGACGTAATACAGCCTTGTATAACACTCTGTTCAATGCCAAACGATTCGCTCAAAGCTCCATCCACCCTAATGTATGATTTACTTCTATCAACAACGCCATAATTGCTTTTACTAACCATACTCTTAGGAACATTCCATAACATACTCCTCTTCACCAAATCGTACGCTTTCTCTAGACCAACGAATGCACAGTAAACTTTCTTCCTTGCTGCCGTAAAGTTATCAATCACTTGTTGCAATGCAAATATCTGGTCCATTCAACCTTTACCTGACATGAAACCACAGTGCACACCTCAAATATTGTCCGCAGTTATTTCACGCACCCTCTTAATTAACATTCTCCCAAAAACTTTACTTGGAATACTTAACAAATTAATTGCCTTATAATTCTTACATCCACGCTTCTTGCCTTTGTCCTTGTACAAAGGAACATTGACAGCATTCTTCCAGTCATTAGGAACATTAGAAATCCCATCACACACAATGAACAACTCACACAATCTGGCAAGTAGTACTCTGGCCTCCAACATAATCATTTCACTTTTGGTCCTATTTACGCCCACTGACTTGCCATTCTTTAACACTTTCATAGATTTTATCACCTCAATCTCGCTAATTCTTTCACTCATCAACACTTTTACATATTTTCTGCTGCTTTATCTATATTTTCTCCATAAAATTGTTCAAAATACCCCTTTCATTGTTTCTGCATATGGTTTTGAAATATTGCTTGATCGTATACTGTAATAATTAAAACGCTAGCCTGATAAGAAATGTCTATACGCCATCGTAAGGGTGATATTATTGCATAATTAATGGTATTGTTTTATAAATTAAAAGTTCTGGTATTCCTTTTTATAGTCTTTTATTTTAATTTTAAATGAATGAACTATTTAAATTAGCTAGATATCACACGAATTTTATATTTGATAAAAGCCCGACTATTGCGTTAAATGAATCTTAGCTATACGTGTTCTTGTCGAGAAGGAAGGATCACCAGCAGTGAGGAGATGTGCGCATTTCAAGGGGTATATCTAGCGACATTTCCTTCTCGAAGCTTCCTAGAAGAAAGGGGGTGAGGTCATCCAGGTGCGTCTCTTTCCACGGAAAGTGCGTTGTCTTTTTAAATAGAGACGTAGAAGGATTTCACCACACCTTACAACTCGACAGTTCTACACAAATAAATCTTACTACCCGCTCGAATATTAAATATAGTAATTTTGAATATAGATTTGAATAATAACATATTGATATGTATAATTTCATATCATTACAATACCAATGAGATATTAGTGACTTGTGTCCATTTAGATCCTCTACCATCTATCCTGATGGGGCTAGAGTCAATCAAACTTTAAAATTATTTTATTTCTCGAGCTTGACCTTTAATCACTTGAACTGCAATATTTCGAAATACTTAATTGTTTTTATTATTAGCATTTGACAACGTTTACCTCTTGATTGGCATATATCTTAAGTGATAATTATATTGCCTCTTAGCATTGAATCTAATTCCAAGCTCTCATAAACTATTACAACCACTTAGTTGACCAAACAACATCACAACAAGCTGATATAGTGTACTAAAACCTCTACTGTATTTATCACTTTTATGCTTGGCTACCACTTTTGTTATTATTTTATCTTTCTCCAAAGTGTATCTATTTAAAGTGTATTATGCATCATATGAGTAGGAACCTCTAATAATATATATGTTTCTTTTCCCCCCAGACTATTGTAATAAGGAATCTGTAACGCGTAGGCCTATCTAATTGGCTGTCATGGTGACAGAGACGCATAGAAATGGTTCCACAAACATTTCGTCTGTTGGATCTAATTTCGTGACGTAAGTACAGCAAATGTATTTTTTATTTTCATTGAAAATTTAGAGATATTTTTGTAAGTTTCAATCAATTATTTTTTTAAAACCAAGTGACGCTTGTTAAAACAGCCCATAATTGGACTGAAAGTTTTAGTTATGCAAAAAATTAATAACTATAGTCATTCGCACATAGGGCACGGTGTCTCTACTGGGATGCAAAGCACTAAACCTATGTGGCATGTACAATATTCTTTAACTTGTAACCAAGTACTTACAAATCAAAATACTCCATCATTCAATCCAGTGTTGGCTTATTTTAAAGATAACATTGCTTTTTTTTTACCATTTGCACTTGTATCTATACAATTTAATTATTTGTAATTGGAGAATTTTGTTGAAAAATAAGTTTGATGTTTTGAAAATGGCTCCTTGTAGAAATAATAACTAACGCCAACTGTTATAAATATCGTGTGAAAATTAATCACTTTAAACTTGCATCATTTTAACGTAAGCAACCACACGAAGAGAGGTCACTTTCTCTAAAGATTAGCTTATAATCAAAAGTATCAATATACTATTTTTCAAACTAAAATGTTCTTAAAGTTGATTTATTTGGTATATATGTATAGTATCTTTATAAAAGTAAATGTCAAAAATAATCATTAAATTAGTTTTTTGACATTTACTATTTAACATTTCTCTATAATGGCCTATTCATATAAATAACATATAGCTATGGAAATAACAACTATATTCTATTGTTTTAATTACATTAGTAATTGGTTTTCGGCAATTGTTTTTTCCTAAAAAATGAGAGCTAGTGAAGTAACTAAAAACCTCAATAAATTATTACATCTTTTTGAAAAATGCACTACTGTTCTTGTTTCACAAACATGTGTACTTTAAGTGGTTCATGCTATAATTTGACTGTCCTATTCGGAAGAAATAGTGGTAAGTTTTAACATACTTTTATTTGATTCGCTCCAGAATATGTATTTGTACACCCATGGTTTTGAGCAATAGCTTTGAAGTCTTATGTGGAGATTAACACAATTAAGTGTACAGAATATTTGTTGTGTATTTCCAAAAATTATTTATTTTAAATATTGTTCCGAGTTCAAATTTGTTTTAATTACTAGAGATAACATTTTATCTTATCCGTGCTCTTTTCAAATGGACCTACAACTTTTGAACTCACGGGTTATCTGAACCTTGCTTTTAAGACGTAGACCGAGCAATGTTCAAGTTGGGTTTATCTCTCAACGAGAAAGAGGCATCATAACAAATTGATAGAATGCTGATTTGACACAAACACATAACTTAAATGATATATTTTAATTTAAAATATAAATTCAAGCCTTACATTCTCATTAGAAATCATGTGTAAACTAACAATAGATGATTTGGTAGACCTACATTTCTTCGGATTTTGTACCTCATATTTTCCTGTTTTCTTTAGCACTGCGTCTTACTACCCGTTCGGATTATATTCAAAGGAAATGTACACGCAATTGCTTGGAAGGAGTGTGGAAAACCATTTTGGAAAAACCTTCAATAGACCCGACCGAGATCCAAACCTCCATCTCCCCTCCCTCGGTAGTCTAGTCCACTGCGAGAGTAGCGTCTTAGACCATGCGGTCACCGAAATTGATATAATTTCCTGTTCACTTGAAAAGTGGATTTGATTTTGTTTTCAAAGAAGTTGATAATTTTCAGTTTTGTTTTTAAAATATTTAAAAGTATTGATAAATGTAGGCCTATATAACTTAATTGACTTTGAGGTAACTTCTATTTTCCCAATTTATTAGCCTGTGTCCTTTTAATAGACCTGTCCAGTATTACTAGTTTTAAAATATTATTATTATGGTAGGTAATGGTAGGGTGATTGTGAGATGAAATGGAGGACCTGCAGCTTAACGTGGAATCCGAACCACGGTGGAGGCCCGGTAATCCCCACATTCACAAGATGTCTTGTCAGAGGTGAAGGAAGGGTTTGGTAATCAGATAAATCTGTGCCGGGACCGAGGATTGAACCCNGCAAAAATGATATATTGTACTTTTTGTTTTTAATTTATTTATCGCCCCAATTTTTTACTGTAAATTATTTGCAAGAATATTGTTGTTGAAAAATTAATATAAAACTAACTTAAAATCCGGTTGATTTATTTTCTGCGTTTGTTTTGGTAACTAATCAAAAGAAAGGAAAGAGTTAAGGAGCTGGTGACACAAGCTAAGACCTGCACAGGTAGTGCATGGTGGGCGAACAGTAGATACAAACAATTTTTTGTTCTTTGATGTAACAATAATATTTATCCTTATTCAAACACATTAAAAATTATGTTTTTTCTTTTTATGTTTTGAGAGGGTAGGACGGCATTTTCATTCATTTCCCAGGGCGGCAAAAGGCCACGAGCCGGTGTAAGCGGAAAACATTAGTCCAGGATATTATTAGTCTGAATGCAAGAAGAACTCTAGTGCAGTATCGACACGCTCTCAAAAGAACGGCATCTCTTTGACACCGAACAGCGGTCTAATAATTTCAATGTTGACTAGGATATTCGTGTCCAAGGATATTAATACTTCTCTATTAAATTCTCCCATCTTAGCTATTTACCAAAACCTTCACAGTATCAATACCAGTGTTTTTTTTTAATAATATCTTAAAAGGGAAAAAAGAAAAACAATTAATTAGCATATTATGTCAAAAGCCTTTGAATATTTGACACCCTTTTTACTCTGGCACCCCCATGAATGTGATTTAAATTTAAATACACATACAAATATATAACATTTTAAATTATATTATATAATTATAGAGTAGTCACACGCCTCTATAAGTTATTTAGAAAGGCCTTCCTCTGAAATATTTTAAAAATCGAATGCGGTAAGACTTAAGAATTGTTTTAGAGTAGTCTTTAACTTTTAAAAAAATGGATGCCCCTAGAAGCTCTTTGGAGTTTTTACTTTCTCGACCCCTTAGAGAGAGAAAGTGTTGTGATAGTCAAAAATCGAACTTTAGATTTTGATAAATGTCGATGCTTCATGACTTTCTAAATAAAAATAAATAAAAAGATTTACATTTTGGGTCATTTAATGTTTAGATTAATATTTTCACCATCGCTGAGCAAGCAAATGATAAATAAGTAAGTTATTATTTATAAACTGTTCATAAAAATACTCCCTGCTGCTATCTTCGTGTAAAAGAGAATCTTGACATACACACACACTTCCTAAGGGCGGCATTGACAAAGAACCACTATCTAAAAATTTCCTAGTCTAAAGATTTCCTGCCACACCGGCCCTGTAAACATGTAGCCTCGAATTAATATACTTTTTTTTTTTAAATAACAAATCTTACTTAATCAACATTTATATATTCATACATCAGGTCATGTGTTATTAAACAAGAAGGCAAAACATCAGGTGGTCTGGACCGCATTTTAAACAGCAATTATGTTAAATTTAAATGAAATAGGAACCCGCTTCAGTGGCAGAATAGTCTAAGGCATCACTCTCATGTTAGACTGGCCTGCGACAGAGAGATCGGGGCTTGAATGCTGGTTGGTTCTACTGATAGTGGTTTTCCTAAATGGTTTTCCACTCTCCTTCCAAGCAAATGCGAGTATATTACCTCTAAATTGCTTCCTTCCTCATATCTGCCCCATTAGAGTAATTATTATTTATGTGTAGAGCCCGAACAGGTAGTAAGACGCACTGATAAAACAAAATGTATAAATAATGTAATAGAAATAAGATAATTATGTAAACTTTTCAAGTTTTTACTGGTAAGGTTTAGTAAATATTAGTTTTCTTAATCATGTTGGAAATTGTATTTATTAGTCTATAAATGTGGATGCACTGATGGTCACTAGGAGGTTTTTACTTGGTACTACACTAGGGTCTGACACCTTAGCTCAGTCGGTGGCATGTCTGTCTATTGAATTAATGGTCCCGGGTTCGACCAGCATGGCCGAAAAGCTTATCATTGGTGAAATTTGGGCTTACCCTTTCACTCGATGAATTAACGGTTGGGGACTGGGTGTTATGTCTCTTCTAGATTTAAGTTACTTTATAAGTCGATTCAGGAAATGCACGTTAAATATCTCAAATAAAAATCTACTATACAGTATGTCTTATAATGGAGAATTTACACTTTGGAAAGCATAGCCATTCATAGTGGAAATATACTCTGCATTAAATTATGGCGATGGCAAATAAGACAATAGAAGAGGTTATAAAGCCTAATATGGCTGCCAATACTTGATTACTTCCTGTACTAAATTCAGGCTTCCTGTCCGTTTTCAAAACTAACAGCTCATCAAGGACAAAATAGAAGAATATGCCACTGGCGTAAACTCATGTAAAAATGTTGAGTTGTTTCATATTATATAATGAGAAATGAAGGGGGAGGGGGGCCACTAACAATTAGTGTACCAACACACTCCCTTTGATTGACAACACAATAGAAACGGGTTTTAAAGAAAAAGATTCAATTATATTTAAATACACATCTTGGATCACACATTCACTTGTCCCACTCCATACAATGTTTGTATTTTCAAAAATCTATCGTGACGTAAAGGTAAAGTAGATCTTTAACCATAAATTACCTTTAAAAGTACAATTATATCACCAACGACCTGAACATGTTTAGATACAACCGTGATAACCACTGTTATTGGTGCGTTATGCCCTTGGCACGTGAATATCAGCGTCAGTAACAATAATACTGTATACCATGCTGCCAGAGTTGATTTATCTGACGATCCCACATGAGTTGTAGCTTGTAAAATGTAATTTCTTTAGATGTATATTTAGTATTTTGGGAGTGCTGATTAAACTAGACTTAAAAGCTTCATTTTCCAAGGATAGTTTTTTTTAGCACCACGTCTTTCTACCCGTTCGGGTTATACGCCTTCCAAAGATTGTAAAAGTTCCTTAAAATTGCCCGAGTTGCTAAAAGTATGAGAATATTCATAATGGATTAGAGGACCAAACAAGAAGAATATGACACCGAAACTAAACCTCATAGTCAATCCAATATATTGCGACCTTGACGCTTTAAACTTAATCCCCTTTCACGTCGGATGAAACAAACACATAAAACATGTCACATGCATCATCGGTGATTGAACACTTGTTAACAAGTGATTCCTTTCAGACCGAATGGAGCATGACACATTGCTGCATGCAGCATGTTCCACGTGCCACACAGTGATTGAACACTATTTAACAAGTGATTCCTTTCAGACCGAGTAGAGCATGCCACATTGCTGTATGCAGCATGTTCCACGTGCCACGCCGTGATTGAGTAGACTGGTTCATTCCATGCTTCACGTGCAGCAAGCGTTTAGTTGTTGTTGGGTCGGCAATATGTAGGGATCTTTCTTACCGTTCATTACACAATGCGGGATGACCAACACTTTAACATTGCTTTTGTAAGTATCATTGAAATAATCCGGAAATGTATTATTACACGTGGAAGAATTATTCCAAGGCACATTCAATAGACAAGCTGTGGAAGGAAATGGCAAGAGAGGTGCAAGAGAAACTAAAAGAAAATTGCACAGGTAAATTATAGTCTATTAATTAATAATGTAGGGAACAAATCACATCTTTCATCTTCTAATAATTTCCTCTCACACTCCATCACAAGACTCCCCACGATTCACTCCATGGGGGGAAGGGGAGGAGGGGAGTAAAGAAAAATGAGAAAGCCATGGACGCCGTGTACACTACATCATCTGAACCGTCGCTCTAGTTAACACAAGAGGTTTCGATGACTTAAACAAGGTAGATATACATGATAGGAGACACTTGAAAGCAAAGATATGAATGCATATTAACTAATTAGTTTAATGTGACAAAGGCAGAGAAATTACAAAGAGCATCTTCAGAACACAAACCAATATAAACTGAAACGGTCCATAGACTTGACCAAGGTAATTATTTACGCAGGTTGCTGAATAACAAATACTCTGAGAGAGAGATTGCTGTGAAGCGCCAACGAATTTGAAAAACAGGTTAAGCTCAGGCTTAACTTGAGAGACTCCAGTCCTCTTAATATGTATTGCCAGGCTAGCACTAAATAATAACAATAATATTAATGATCATACTAAATGACTAGCAAGCTATTACACAAACGCAGGAACAAAAGGCCCCTACTCTGAACCAGGCACGAACAATACCATGAAATGAGAGCCGAACTATTAGTGTCAGGGAGGCTGGCTAGAACATTAACGGTTAGGTTATCAAGGTACTAGACTGTTGGCTGTCAGCTCCAGTCATAGACGGACCAGTCAAAAATATACAACAATTTAATTGTATAGGGTAATTTCCAATTCAGCGTTCTAGGCCTTGTTTTGTCATGAGCTGGCGCACAACCAATTGATCTAAGCCAGGAATGTAAACAACAAATCGGGAGGCACCAAACTCCACAAGGGCAATAACACTTCCAAGTTAGAGAAATGCGAGCCATGTCAGATGGGCAGAAATAACCCACACGTTGAGCACCGAAACTAGTGGACAACACGAGTTAAATAATGTAAAAAACACGAGCCATTCAAAATGGGCAGAAATGACCCACAAGTTGATATCCGAAACTGGCTCAGAAGAGCATACTCAAACCTAACTAGGTATAACTATCTAGCCTGAGACAACCTGAACAGTCCCTTTCCCGACTAAATGCCTCGCTGACTATAATATGTTCAAGCGGGCTAAGGTATGGGACTCATCCCTATTTAAACTGCTGGTCTTGAGGACCAAGCAGAAAACATGTGAAATAATAAATGACTCCACGACATGTAAACTAAGTCATGAAAAGGCTAATCTAATAACCATAGAAAATCTAATATGATATTAGCTAATCCTCTCAACAAGTTATAAAAAACCCTAAACTAGAATGCGGTCATAGAGCCGCCTACTTCCCACGGATTTGAATGATAAAAGTGACGCCATGTTACTTTCGTCGATCCCTCGGCAGCATCGTCACGACCACTGGTTGTTTACAGTCGACTTGAAGAAAGAACGTCGGAGAGTGTTGACTATTTGACACGGGATGAATAATTGTGTCGGTCCCCAGCGGTCCGTGGAGCTTTATAGTGACTGAACACAAAGAATCATGGGAAGGAAAGAAGGGGGGAAACATCCATCTACATTGGAACGGTCATGTAGGCCCAGGCCTACGTAGACTCCAAACAACGCGCAGGCCACCCGCTGCAGTCAGTTGTTTTTGTTGCTCCGACCAGTCAAGTGCAGTGCTAGCAGAACGGTGAGGCCGGCTAGCCCTTCTGATGGCGCTGTTCTTGTTCCATGATGTATCCGAGACGTGGGATGTAACACATGGGGATTTATATATTAATATACATACATATATATATATATATCAGGGTACACTATATATTCTTGAGCAATGATTATGTGCGGCAAATTTGGGCAGTACAGAGCTGAAATGGTTAGCCCGTTACACATCCAACACCCTCTTCCCCCATCCACACATTGCATAGCCTCTCCATGCTCTCAGTACACTCGAACCCCCTTTCATGCCTCCAGGCACCCCTCAGACCCTAGAAAATTCCCCTCCACCACCATCCAGTGGGAAACATATTGCCTGGGACTTTGCGGAAATCCTCAAGCAAGATACCTTGGAGAAATGAAGACACGCAGCCCCCCCTTCCCTCCAACACCCACGCACCTAGTGACTTAGCCCATCCATCCCATCCATGGACCCTCAACCACAGCTACTTAACAACCCCATCAACAAACCACGCCCCAACCATCACATCTCATACCTCCACCAATAGTAGACAGTATAGGTACTATCACCCCAACTAACATCATTTAAACCCAACCATTCTTTTCCCTTTCTCTTTAACAAGAGTGCACCACTCAGCCCCCCTCCCCTCACCTCTCGGGTAGAAAGCACCTTAACACAAAGCCCTTAAGGAGCACTTCTGAGAAGCGCTTCCTCTTGCAACTGCTGAAGATAAATTGGGGGTTTCGCACACAGCCACAATTCAGTGGCGCTGCTCGTCACGAAATCATAAATTATACTAGAGGTTCCACACTGTACTGCAGCCACGCCGCTGTTTTAGTGGCGCGGCGGAAGTGCTGTTAGCTAGTCGGTTGGACCTCAACTCCTTACCAATTATGCTCAGTTTATAGTTGGAAGTGAATAAGGTTGCTTGTGTTATCACAATTTTTGTTGATGAATCTTTTAAGAATAGCTTTGGACAAGTATTTGCTGGGGGAAAACTTAAAGGAATTTATATACTTATACTTTATAATGAACTAATATTATTGTATGCCTATTCATATTTTATGCATACAGTAAAGCATATCAAATTAAAAATTTCAACTTTTGTCTCATCTCAATGGCAAATGGTGTATTGCCCTTTCTCATGATTGTGTCTTTTTTCCCCGAATTTCATTGCCGATTACAGCTAGAAGTTCTTAAACCAAGTTTCTAGACTTGCAAACAACACTTTTCATCTTTGTTTTGTAGATCATCAAATAAGTTATTAAACAACCCCTAATTCGGTCTTTCTAAAAGCAATGGCTGAGTGAACCCAGAGTCTCCTTTTTATTCGTTTATCCTTCCTCCGTATTCACAGCATTACCAAAAGTAGATCTTTTTACACTTTAATGGTCACTTGAAGACTGAATTCTACTCGTAGAAAAAGATAGTGTAAGCAGGATGTCAAACGTACGTTCACCGTAGGAACTGTTTTCTGAAAGGCCTTTTTCCTTACCAGAAATCTATGATATAGTAGGATATTGGTAGGAAAAAAGACCTTTCAGAGAGTAATTCCACCGTGAATGAAGTATAGGTATTCAAACGTGTGCTAGAAGCGCTGCGACACTTTGAGGCGCCTCTCAGAAGCATTGCTGGGTGGCCGCGTCTGAAGGGGCTCTTAATATACCCGTCACAGCAGATATTTTCTTAAATTATATTACGTAGTTCTTCTAGGTGTGCCTTAGTTTTACTCAGTGCAATATCAACTGATGTGCATGAATAAAATGAGATCAACTACTCAACTTTATCTTGCAAACACCATAGTGGTTTATATTTTCTTAAAAGGTAAACCTAAAAGATAGCAAGCTTGTAAGTTTCCACTATGGCACAGCTTATAAGATAGGGGGAATGGGGGGAATGCCAGGCCTCCACCGTGGTTCGAATTCCATGTTAAACTGTAGGTCCTCCATTGCATCTCTCAATCACCACACCATTACACATAGCGTAAGTGCGTATAATTCGAACGGGTAGTAAGACGCGGTGCTAATAATAATATAAGATAGTTCCATAAGATATTCCGTCAAGGAAAGACCGGTTCATTTCAAGGTAAACGGAGTGTATATAAACACTCTAAAACCAGGCCGTAGCCAGGTCAAAATTTCAAGGGGAGCGGGAGTTGGCCCTGACCCCCGTCTCTCACAGGCAAAGAAAGATTTGGAATATTAAATGACTCTGGGAGCTTACTGAATTTTATTTTAATGTTAATTAATCGCAAGGATTAAATACTTTAATTTATATCAATTTGATTAACATTTAGAAACTTACATAGCACCTTCTCCGAGTCCTAAAATGTATATTGAACACTTCTAAAATAATGGCATAAGTAGTGGCAAAGGTATATGTGGTGAGTAGGCACTGACCCATTAAAATAGTTTTTCTCTCTGGAATAAAATTTCCTCCCCTCCCCCCGCCTCGGCCCTCTAGATTTATTTCACTCCATTATTACATTTTGGAACATAATATGTTTAAAAAAAACTTCAAATATCTTCTTCTAAAGTAATCGAATTTAAAAAAATATCAGTCGAAGAACGTTCTAAATATATTATAGGGGTATCTCCATTAAAAAATATCTGAGGTAAGACCACTCCAAATAGTTTCTAGAGAAGTATAATTTCCAAAAATAGTTCAGGTGAAGCAAGACCTCTCCAAGAGTAGCATCCACTTGGTAAACGTTTGCCGGGAGAGGGTCCCTTGGAATTCATTAGGTTTGGGAGATGGGAGGAAAAGTCCCTAAAACTTATTTTTGGGTATTCACCCCCTCTCCCAACCTCCTCTACACACATAAAATTCCACCGCCATTGACCCAACCTGGAAAGAAACTATTTATTCTTTCTATAATAAAGTTAAAAGATGTAATAATTTGCGCTTGGACAAAAGGATGCGTCACCCTCTCACCCTGTCCACATAGTAAAAAATTTTATATTTTTCAAATAAAGATATTTCCAGCTTGACATAATTTGGGGGGAACTGCGGGGAGTTGTGACGGTTTGTACCTTGGCTAGTAGCCGAGCATGGGAAGACACTTTATTAACAGTTACAAAAGTAGCTTTAACCAGTTTTCATAATGAAATTCATACGTTGAATCGTGTGATCTACAGCTGTCACTTTTGATAAATATTATCATACCTATAAAATAACCCAAATTACAGTATAATAAAATGTTATTAATTTTTACCGCAAACATATATGTATGTATTTTCTAAGAGGCTCTACTTATTAAAAACGAAAATTGTTTTGGTCATTTACTGTAATTCATAGTGTTGACCTTGAAAACAAAATCTAACATCTAGGATATGTAAACCGGTTTAACCTACACAATAACTAATTAACACTAGTCTACATTAAACTCACAAAACAACAACCATTCACACGTCACAGTATTTATAACACTTTACTTATCTCCAGACAGGCTGTTCTAAGATTGCCACTATTTATATTTATATTTTCGCGAACTGTGGATATCTAACTCCTCTCCCCTCACCACTACTTTTCCTAGCACTGCTCTCCGATTTATATTTCTTCGCCGACTCATTAACGACGTGTTTTAGGAACTATCACTCCCGAAAGGTTTTGTTTTTTCATACTCTCAAAAGACTTACCCTCTTCCCAAGCTCTCCCCATATTCATTAACACTCCCTATTTCCTTTGTCGATATTTGGTCTTAGTGTACCCGGCTTTGTTGTCTGAATGATGAACAGTCACAAACAATTTTTAAAAACTTACTTTAACATTACAAGGGTTATGTACTCGTATTATCTTGTTTTGTTCAAACCCCAAATAAGGCAATTTTTGGTCAACTTTAGTGGGGGAGGGGGTGTTGAAACCCAACCCCCTCTCCCTTTCCTGGTTACAGCATCGAGTCTATATCAAGGTCACAAATCGCAACAAATGGATACCAATATTGGCATTCGCTTAGTCTATTATCAGAACAAAACCAAATTTATATTCTTTATGGACCTCTGGGTCATTTCATCAGTAGGAACCCTTTTTTAAGTAAAAAATTAAAATCAAGATTAGCTTAACCATGTAATGCAATGGAATGTAAATCACAGAATATACAAAACAATAATTTTACCGGTTGTTCTCTATGGGTGTGAAACGTGGTCTCTTATTTTACATGACGGAAACAAAATTAGGGTTTTAGAAAAAAAGGTGCTCAAGTAGATATTTGGTACAAAAAGGTATGAGACTGCTGGGGAGTGGAATAGGATACATAATGATAAGTTACATAACCTGTACTCATAACGAGACATTGTTAAGATAATTAAATCTTGAAGATTACGGTAGGAAGGAAATGCAGCGTGAATAGGAGAATTTAGAACCTTGTTCAGCTAACCCGATGGGCAGAGACCATCGGGAAGACTTAGACGCAGATGGGAAGATAACATTAGAATGGACCTGAAAGAGCTAGGCTGTAGTGAGGTGGACTGGATAGAACTAGCTCAAGATAGGATAGGGGATAGGTGGTGTACTTTATTAAGTGCGGCAATGAACTTTCGAGTTCCTAATGCCATGGAGTAAGTAAATGGAAGACTAATCCTTTAGAATATTTATACAAATAATATGGTGTTGGTTGATTCACCAAAATTTTCATTTCTTGTTGAGCTAGAGATTTGTTTAGTAAAACTGTGAGTCGATTGAGATATTATTTTGGGTCAAAATTGCTTTTACGTTTTAAAATATTTGTAGTTAATCGGATTTTTTCGATACCATCTCCCGTCAAGTTAGACATTCTACTTTGAAATACTTTGTAACAAAATAATGTTTTATGTAAATATAGCTTTTCTTAATTACATAGTTTTCTATAAATCGTAGTTAGATTTTAAAAAACGACAAAAGGAGTACCTACGCATTCTAAGTTTTGCCAAGCATTAAATGTGATTTTATATAAAAAATAAGAAAATAATTATTTCTAGACCTACTATGTTAATGGATCTAGACACCATTAATTTCTTGTTTTAAATACAAACATGAATTTTATTTTATTTTCTAAAAATTTGCTTACCGTTTCCCCGCCACTCAAAGCGAACGTATTCGACGGTATTTAAAGATTGTTTACAACCAGACGATATGCAAACATTTGCTTGAACAGAAAAAAAAAAAGCCATTGTATTTAACATTTACTTTGTAATTTCCACTTTGAGTAAGCTCATTTGAGAGTTTGGTTTATGAGAAGGTGATGGGGTCACAACCTGAACCTAGCTTTGTGAAAACTGGTTGATTGACACTCTCAGGCAATTTTTTTTTCCGCTATCTAGTAAATCTGATTTTTTCTTCTCTTAATTAATGCTCGCTTGGTTGCGATGTTATCGCCTGGGACTGCACGTTGAAGGACACAAGCTGTCCCAAAATAATAACAATCTTAACCTGGAGGTTGTGTACTTGGTGTATTTTTGTCCGTGCCATAGGTCTACAAGAATCATAGATCTAACTAGTTAGCGATAGCTTGGTAGTAGTTGTTTTTGCTAGACTCTTTCGCCGTGAAGTACTTCGTCACATCACGAGTAGGTCATTCAAGCCCTCAGGGTTAATCTCCAACAGGTTCATTCAATGGGAATTGAGTACAAAAATATAGCAAGGCAGGCTTTTTTGGTACACGGCGAAGACGTTGAGTCATTCCGCAGTCAAGGAGTCAGGTCAAGTATACTATCCGCTTGATTTATGAGATTTCATAACACTTGTTGGAAATTAATATTAATAAGACCTTACCCATAATACTTTCGACATGCTTAATCTGCTAGGTTTTAATAATGTATTGTAAGAGCATAATTATTTTAAGGTTTATTCTGGCAGGAGGTTAACCCACTCTTATACATTTGCTTGGAAGTCAAGAGTATTGGGTTTCCATCCTGCTGAGAGTAGAATATAGCTCATATAGCTTCATCCTGTTGACGAGCGAGCACGGTGCGACCGATGGACCTTCTTACTCGAGGGAATGGAGATCAGATGTTTGTGTGTGAGAAGAACACACGTGGTTGAATGTTGGAAGCCATGCTGGACGCATGTGTGGGAGGTTGAGTTAGACGAGCGAACATGTAGTCGAGGGTTCACCCCGGCCGGAGGGTCGATCGCGGGTCTCTGGGGAGTTTTCGTGAGTCCCGTCATCGCGCGTGCTCCCTCGTCACGGGGGATTACCTCTTTTCTATGTAGTAGTTTAGTATCTATCTAGAGTAATAAACTGATCTTCTGGGACTAACTCGCTAGCCTCATTCCCCACGAACTATCCATCCCATCCCCTACCGCTCGGGGTCCATCCTGCCCATGTAACCCCCTAGGGTGTCCCGGTAGTATAGTAGTTAGGGTTGGCTACCGGGCACCCAAATAAATAGGGACATTATAGTATCCACATTATATGAGTAGTGCGAATTCTGCGGCACAAACTCATGGATGTTCTTACAAGGCTGCCAACTCCTAGGAATATACTTAGATATGGTTTTTGGGTTAAAAATTAACTAATTTTTGCTCTCTAGACGAAGTAGACAGAAAATCAAGTCGCGAGTTTCAAGTAGATAATATAAATGACCTGTTTTTAAATGGGTAAGATAAATATATTGTAGTATTTTAAACACTTTTTTTTACTTGAGGTGTTTAACGTGCATTTCTATGAGCGAGAGTGGAAGAGTCTACCAAGTTTGTCAGGAAAGGTGTTTTCACATTCCATTCAGGGCTATTTTACATGACACTATCGAAACAGGACCAACACACACCCTTACTTACCATCCGAAGGAAGTTGTGCTACCATTTTTTATCGCTCTAGAAAAGTCCATCGAACCCGGCTGATCTAGAATCCATGAAAATCGGGTCCTGAGGGTGAGCACTTTACCGCAAGTCCCCCTAAGTCAATTAAAAAACTTTTAAACAAACAAAACGCACTTTATTTTGGAGGTAGCTGAACAGTTAATTACTTTCCTAGAAGAATTCGTACTTTAAAGGATTGGTACTTTATTTATTATTATTTATCTTAAAAGCCCTCTTCGGCAGAAGAATTATCTAAAGGCATCACCCACGCAACAGAATGGCCTGCCGATGATGGAGAGATCAAGGTTCAAAACCTGATCGGTTATACTGAGGGTGATATTTCCTAAATTATGTTTAACCTTCCCTCCACGCAAATGTGGGCACACTTCCTATACATACCAATATCCTCATCCCTAACACATAAGCGTAATTAGTATATAAGCTTATACCTCTAACGACAGTGCTAAAAATATCTTAAAAAACAGTTACCAACTAAGTTATTAGATAAATATTATTGACAAAAAAAATTATGTTCCTTGCTCCACATTATGATTAGTCTGAGTTTATATTCATACATAGCACATAACTAATAGCGAATAGTGCATAGTGCATAGTGTCATATTGTGCAAGAATCGAATAGTGCATAGTGCATATTGTGCAAGAATCGAATAGTGCATAGTGCATATTGTGCAAGAATCGAATAGTACATAGTGCATATTGTGCAAGAATCGAATAGTGCATAGTGCATATTGTGCAAGAATCGAATAGTGCATAGTGCATATTGTGCAAGAATCGAATAGTGCATAGTGCATATTGTGCAAGAATCGAATAGTGCATAGTGCATATTGTGCAAGAATCGAATAGTGCTTAGTGCATAAAGTTGATTCAACTTAAAATTTATATGCGTTGCGCATGGAGTTGAGCATAGAAAACCCTTGAACCTTAAATGTATCAGCCAATGAGAATGCGAGAAGAAGCTCAAGCTAATGATTAAACATCCAAAGGCAAAATCTTCCACTTAAAAAAAATGTCACAACACTTTGTTGTTTAAGTGCAAACATTTTTCAACAGCCCCAAAGTCACTGAATTAAAATGCATTTAGTTCTGCGATTACCTAACATAAAGATTTTCATTCAAAGATTGGTATAAATATCACATTAATTAGCTGATTAAGTACAAGTATTTATAATAATTTTTAGAGCAAGGGAATCACTAACCTTTAGAGTTTGGTTGTTAACATTTTTTTCTCAGTTATTATTAAGAATCTCATTAGCAAAATGAATAGTTTCTACCAAGCATGGTTGACTCAAATCAAGACACATATAAATCTGAAACTTGGTATATGTTCTTAGGGAAAAATTGGGGTGTACACCTTTTTCTTAACTTTCACATATATTGCGAGTTTTATCGCTTGATAACTAGCTTGTGACCTCCTTCAGTGGCCGAATGGTCTAAGGCGTTACTCAAATTGCGGTTAGGTCTACTGAGGGTGTGTTTCCCTAAATGGTTTTCCACTCTGCGTCCATACAAATGCGGGTAGATAACCTCTAAAATGCTTCCTTCTTGATAATTCCTACCCCATTAAAGTAATTACCATATATGCGTCTAACCTGAAATGGCAGTAAGACATGGGGATAAAAATAACGGCGTTATTTATATTATTTCTGTGAACAGTAGACCTCATTTCATTCATGTTATTATTGTTACTACAGTTCTAAGATTTACATTTGGATTTAAAGATGAAATATCTCCTTTGATTTTGGCTTGGATTTCAAGTTGATATTTTTACTTGGTGACCAAGTTATATAGATAACAAATGAATACTATATTCATTAGTACATTTTATTCTTAGATCAAATTCATTGTTCACGCGATTTAAGATGTCAATCTCTCACTATACTATGTCAAATATTTATAAAAATAAACGCCATAGGTAGGCATACTCTATCGATTGCGAATAATTTTAAATTCAAATCAATTTAGATGAGCTATTAAAAGAGAACCATATTGAAACGAATAATCAAATTGAAAAACTATGTAATACTGTATATACATCGTATGTTATAGGTTCAAAGAATGTCCCTGCCAAATTTGGTTTAAATTGGTCCACTCATTTGACATTTATCGTGGAACAAACATCCAGACAAATGGACAGATAGACAGACAAAATGTCAAATGGCTAATTTAAAACAGGCCCCCACGCTAAGTTTCTTTATTCCAGCATCACAATGAACTTAGTTGTTACGAAGCCTAAAAAAAAGTACGTTCAGTCATTTAAATGATTTGGTTTTTAAAGTAGCTTTTCATATTGTTTGCTGGAAGTTTAATATAATAAACTAAATTCTATGGTGATAATGTAATTGTTTAAAATGGTAGTGCACATTGATAATCAATGTAGTGTATTTTATCTTCATGAAAATTTATGTCTCTAGCCTGATTTTGTTGGAAGAACAGTAGAGAAAATTCAAACATATTTCTTGTGGAAAACCTTGATAACATTTTATTATATTTTTGTTATTTTATAGTTATTGATAATATCTATCAAAAGTGACAGCTGCAGATAATGACTTGATGTATGAATATATTAAAATTGTTTTAGTAGCTTTAGTAACTAACTTCTACTGTTCTTCCTACCAAAATCTTAATATACTTTACACTGAACTTTTTGCCACAAATAAGAACAAATTGTGAAAATTCACAGTTGAATTGTAAGTTTAATTTTAACATGAGATGAATTTTCAACCAAAGTTCAAATGCTATTTTTGTCATACATTTATCAACCCTAAAAGATTAAAAAACTGGACATAAATAAAATTAATACGGTTTCTTATTTTAGTTTGAATAAAATATTTTATTAGTTTTAAACCTGCGTTAATTAATATTTTTGTGATAATATATTTGATTATGTAAGGCCTATGCATGGTTTGTAAGAAACATACTAAATACTTAAGTAACCCTAGTTTAATGGTCCATTAATTTGTAATATGAACCTTTACAAGGTTGCCACTTAAACTTAGTTTATACTGAAATGCTTACCTTGCATGTTTCAACTATGGTGTAGATTATACGATAGAAATGTAGCATGGACGTAGCGAGGGGATGGCTTTGGGGCTCAAAGCCCTCACATCCTCCGAAAATTTATGAAGTTTTAAATGTTGATCGCAAAAGAATGTCTCCCCCACCCTACCTCTGTCATGTATGCATGTATAAGGAGAGAGAGAGTGAGAGGCGCGCGCGCGCGTCATCCAACATACGGGGTTCATGTGCGAGAGGGGAGGGAGGAGTGGGGGACAATCATTACCCCCTCACTTTTTAGTACATGAAGATACTCCCTACTCTCTTAGGAGAAATGTTTGTACAACAAGATCTAGCTCCTTCATTTTAGACTCAATAGTCAATATTTATTTTTTTATTGGCCAAATTTATAAATGATGAATTTAATAGCTATGCGATGACCTGGAGATGTGCAACACCTAATAAATAGTTAAAATTTTAACCGGAAGTAGAAATTTTAATAATAAGTGTTGACCCTTGTGGACCTAATATCGATCCTTTTTATTTGTACAAACATACAAACAAGGACATTAATTATTTAAAAGTAAAATTATAAAATTTAAAACAGGGATTCAAAAATTGTTTATATGAGTAAAATGCAATTTATGCTTTGGTTTGCTAGTGTATATTATTTCGTTTCACATATATTACGAGTTTTGAGTATATATCTCCATTTTAAAACAATAGCGCGAGAAATTACATACGAAGTTCCGTACCCATTTTACTTTCTATCTATTTTACAGGCAGTGAAAGTATTGTGATCGTAAAGAAAAATCGAACTCGATGATTTGATGAATCTCGATGTCTCATGACCCCTCCGAATACGAAAAATTGTTTTTTTGAATTTCCGTCCGTCTGTCTGTGTGTACCTCCAACTAGAGCCTAAAATATTTTACCGACAGGGCCAAAACTTGTCAACCAGTGTTTTTTTAGAGTTGCCCCGAGGGTTTTTTGGAATTGGATATCTAAGCCTAAAATTAACAGTAATTTTGACCAGCAAGAGCCGAGTAGGTGGGGTCAAAGAAAAAGAAACAAACATTTATAATATTTAACTGTTGAAATTAGATGTATCAAATTTACCAACACTATTATCTGCAAGTATTTGATTATTTTTATACTATACTTGATCGCAAAATAATGTTTTTGGAACTATTTATCTTAATTTGATTCAGCAATCCAATTTTCAGAGATTGTAGTTTATCATCTAAAAGCATCCACTTTTCAGAAATGTGTTGGGATGGAGGGAACGGGGGGGACTATTTCAAATAGCTTCTAGAGGCTTCTAAATTTATGGTGTAAAAAAAGGCGAGGATCTCTTTAATAGCTTTTAATGCGATCAACATTTCTGGAGTAAGACTACTACTCCAAATAGCCTCTAAGATTAAAGGAATTAAAAACGAATAGGTATAGATCCAATCTAAATTTCTCTTAAATCAGTAAATCTTTCAAAAACACTCCACTTTTGAGGAGGACCACTCCAAATACGTTCTAGGGCATCCAATTTTCAAACATTAATTGGGAGGAAGAAAAATCCATAAAAAATATTTTTTGGACATCCGATTTCTAAACATTATCTTGGAGGGAGGAAACTTCCTAACTAAATAAATCTTGATCTTTCCCCTTCGCCCCACCATACAAATAAGGTTCCACCATCACTTTTCAAAATAATTTTCTTATTTCTCAGAAGTCTCAACATCATGCCATAGATTTACATTTGGGATTCTCCTAAAACTAAACTCTCCCTACGCCCATGAAACTAACCTACCTTTCAGATTAAACAGACTGTACATGGAAAACAGAGAAGTTAGATAAATTATAAAATGTGATTGGAGTTTTTAACTTATTTTTTTGCAATAATTTTTGTGTAGAGAGCATTACGAAGTCCAATCTATTAGTTTCATCCCCAATTAATGTGATTTCTTGATGATTTTTGTGGCAAGAATGTAATAGAAGGCAAAGAAAATTATGAGATTATGTATGTTGGCCAATAGCTTTTATTATAAAATACTGGGAGATTAAATATTCGTTGGTCTGGAAAAACTGGGGATGTAAAAGAATTTTAAAGTGTAGGTCTTATCAGCGATGTGTGAAAGTGTGTAAGATAAATAAATTTTATCAGCAGAAATCAGCTGGGTTTAAAATTTTAATCAGCCGTTAACATGGATGATTTATTTCAAAATGAAAGGACACCAGAATGTAGGGCTGATGTTTAATCATCAGCCTTAAGTTACATTATAATCTTTAGGGTATTTGTCGAGAGGCTCAGACTAAATTCAAAATGTGATAACAAAAGCATTGTAATGGATGTTTTGTGTACCAGTAATAACTAACTGACTTGCAATACGAACCATCAAGAATTGTGATTTTACTTAAAAACTTCCAAACGAACATTGTTTCTGTATTTGAAAAGTTTTCCCTCGATTAAATATCATAGGAAGACAATTTGATATGCAAAGGTTTTCCTCTCAGGTGTTTTATGCTCTCCACTTACAGTATCCTTGATGTAAGTCCTGGATAACCCTGGCATTCAGTAAGACCCGTAGCACCTACATACATGTAAGAAATATTTATTTGGTTGTGTACACTAAAGTCTAATCACAATTTAAGAACTCAAAATAATTTATAGAGGCAACACCTTTAAAAAAAATTGCCACTAAATAACCACTAAAAATGTTTATAGAGGCATTTACTTTTCAAAAATCTGTTAGAGGAAGCGCACTTTAAATAGCACCTACAGGTAATAAATTTTCATAATACCTCTAGGTGAAGAATACTTTAAGTAGCTTTTGGAAAATTTTAAATTTAAACAATCTTCTGGGTGAGAACCACTCCAAATAACTTCTAGAAGAGTATAATTTTCGTAAATTTTTACAAGTGTGGGCCACTCTAAATAGCTTATAAGAGCATCCAAGTTTTGGAAATCTTTTGAGGGAGAGCTTCCGATTCTCTATTTTCCAAATACTACTAAATAGTATCATTTTTATAAAATAAAAATATAGATGGGGCCTACCCATACTTTTTAATTGTTGTCATAAAAAAAAGGTTAGCATGTTCTTCTCCAGACAAGTTCCTACCATATTGATACTATATATAATGACAAAGAAAGACACACATATGTGAAAAATAAAGCTTCTTCAAATATATTAAAAAGTCATACACAATGTATAATTTTACCCGGTCAGGCCCTTCGGACACCCACTCAGTTGAGCCTTTCGCATTCAAATGTATTCCGGAGCCCCTGGTCTGTTCTATAGTGAGAGTTACATCTTAGGCCTGTGGTTCCCAAACTTTTTAAAAACCAACTACTAACAGTGCTTTATTCATAACATGGATCACAATTGCTTTATAATATGTTCATGAGCCATCCAGAAATTATAAAACATTGGAGGCTACATAATAACATAATTCAATCACCAAATGTACAGATTCATTGAGAGATGTAAACTTGTTTATTTATAGGCAGTCTCATTTATTTTAGGTCTAATTTGAGACAAACAAATTCTCATCTCCTTATCAAATCAAATAAGTGTTTAATCTTTTTTGATCTTTGATAATTGTCAGAGTTGAACATTTCTTTTCACAACAAGAAATGTAAAATAATAAAGAGATAGCGTATAGCCCGATCGGGTAGTAATACGTGAAGCTAAAGATAATGATGGATAGATGAATGTATATTGTTTTTGGTTGTAGACCCAAAAAAGAGTCCAGTATTTCAATTTCAAGGTGCCATCACTCGAAATGCAGGAAATTTCCTTCTCCTCGTCTAGTGTCATATGTGGACAGTTGGAAATCTCAACGGGATCTCTAACACATTTGAATATATCTTTAGACAACGATAGAAAGTACTTATCAATTTTTTCTACCATTGTTGCAAGCAAGAGCGTAGAAAGTGAGTATATTATTATCACCCCCTTGAATACTGGCTTTGAGCACATTCAACTGGGAAAAGTTATCGGCCAAACATTCCAGCTTTACACACCAGTCATTCTCATCCATAAAATGGTGCAATAGTTTCCTCCTTGTTCAAAAAATGTTCATAGCTTGTTATTCACTCCCATATGCCAATGTAAAACTTTTCCGCGAGACAACCAGTGAACCTCGGTGTGCAGAATTAGGCACTAGTGTTCATATTCGTGTATTTGCAGAGTTGAGTAAATAACTGCGCCTTTATTGGTTTGCATTTGCTAAAGGTTACAATGCGCACAGCCTTTTCTAGAACAAACTTCAAATCGGCTTCAAGGGTCTTACCGACTAATGCCTCTATGCGTTTTAAAAAATTTTTTTTTTATTTCATTTGAATTTTTATGTTTATGAGTGAAAACAAGCCTCTCACATTCCCTATCATATATGGGGATACATCCCTACAAATTCAAATATCATGAAGTATCAAATTTTTTCCAAATACTCAAACAAGATTTGGAAAATATATTGTCCCTGGTATGTGTTTCAAGTTCCTTTCAACGTAAAAATTGTGTGATTATTTTGAATCAATCTGATATAGCTAAATAAACCTGTGCTTTTCCACTAATGTTGGTCGATTCATAATCTTGAATGGCAAATTTAAAATCCTTAATACTGTTGTAAACATGCTACTCAATATTAGCTGGTATTGAAGTCTTAACGCCTATTCTAATGCTATTTGAATTATCAGACTAAAGAATTTGCTCAGTCCTAGCTTCTAACTCTTCTAACTAGCTTCTAACACTTCCAACTATTGATGACCAAACAATGTTTTCACAATAAAGCCAGTGGTAGACAGAATCCTATTTTCAGCTCTTGTAAGTGGTTTGGTCTCTTTAGCAATAAATTGAGACGCTCGGTCAGATACACTCTGCAGCTTATCTGAGACAAACATTCGTTCTTCAAAATATAATATTTGGAATATATGCTGTTCCAAAAGTATTTAAACAAAATTGAACATCCTTGTTTGCTAAACATAAAAAAAAATTACAATTAATTTATCATATTATGTCACAAGTAATAAAAAAATAAGAAAATTACCTTCGTATTTATGTTTGGCATTTTACTTTTTTGAGAATGTTTCTAAATCTTTGATTATCATTGAATCTTCCAGCCACTTATAACATTATCTCGCACCACACCATTTGGGAACCAGTGTGTCTCAGATCATTGTACCACTGAAGCTGGTAGTAATGTCAAATGAACTATAATACTAAGCGTTTTATATTGTTAATTCCAGGTCCTTCTGGATAAAGTTAAAACTATTCTTTCTTCTTATAAATTAATGGAAATCTTTAAATACAATATTTATGTAAAAAAGTATAGTATAGTATCTATTTTTGTGAATGGCTGTTAGCAAGTCCGTAGCCATTGTGGGGATAGGGCAGTCAACCCCCTCACTCCAAAAGTTGACAAAAAAATTTACATGTTTACGGTTGAACAAAACAACAAATACGAGTTAGCTTTTTGCCACCATTCTAATGTTTAAATAAAAAACTAAAGTGTTTTTGATTCTTTTTCACTAGTAGGGCAACAAAGCTGGGTGGACGGGGAAATAGGAATTAATGGTGAGAGTGGGGAGAACTGCGTAAGCGTGTTAGTATTTTAGATGAGGAAAAAGCAAAATCTGTCATCCGCTAACTATTCGAACGGCAGTTGTAAAACACTTCGCAAATTAGTCTTAAAAGTAATAAGAATGAAAGGACGGAAATAGGATATGGTGGGGAGAGGGGGACGTGTACAACTATAAATCCCAAACTGCTTGCAGTTCGCGAAAATATAAACAGCAGTAATTTGATGAACAGCAAACCTGAAGATAATTAAGTGATGCTATAAATAGCTACTGTGACGTGGGAATACTTTTAGTTACGTTTGTCTTGTGTATATGTTTTATAGTGTGTATATTTGTGTATATTACACAGAATTAGTATGAATAACCAATAGCAGGTAGACAAATAAATGAACTTTGTTGTGAAAATTGAAATTAAAATATCAATTACTTTAAAACTAAATGTAGCTATTTTCTAAACATATCGCATTTTCATTTACCTATATTTAATGGCAACTCCTTAAAATTATTTAAACTATTTAATAACAAAATAACGAAACTGTTGATTGTATTTTCTTAATTTCCTGAAATTGTTTGGCTACGATGAGTTTGGTTGGACAACGTATTATACTTTCTCATTAATTAAGGTTGGATATGGACGATGCGTGCAAGATAATATATATCTTAAAAGAACCCTACGTAAATTTAATTTACCCTGAAAGGTAGCAGGCTTACCTTAGTGATTTATATAATGGCTCTATATTTAAAATATGAAATAAGATATGTTTATAAAATTAGGACGATATTATTGTCAATGCTTTCACATACTTTTTAGGGGCAAATCAATTACATTACAAGGCTTACCTTAGTGAATTATATGATGGCCCTATATTTTTTTTAAAAAAGCTATAGTGGAACAATGCAAGTTTCAGGGCAAACGAAAAGTATATTAGTGGTCATCCATAAACTACGTAACGCTTTGAAGGTGGGGTGAGGGGGTATATCTAATGTCTACATGGGGGGAGGGCGGTACATCACCTTAGTATTCTCATTCCAAATGACAGATTTGGTTTTCTAATCTAACACTATGAATTCCAGTAAACGAACAAAACAATATATTCTTTAGTGTTAAGTAGGAAAAGAATTTTAAAAAATTCCATTTTATTGATGCTCGGTACTTATAGCACCATGTGCGGTGCCCAGCCAAAACTACCGCACGTAGAGATCTAAAATTTTTAACATAGATGTAAGGGAGGGGGTCCGAATGCCCCTCGAAGCAGGATTTTTAACTTTGTAATTAGGCTATTTTTTTTAACACAATACCTCAGTGGGTCATGGGCAACGCCGTGGGGGATTGCTAGTTATGAATAATTTAATATATAAGTGTGCCCTCATTTGCGTGAAGGTAAATAAGGAAACCATAATTTCGGCCGACGATGTTTGAACACCATCACTGGTAAGAAGGACTAGGTTCTTGGGTAGCAATCTACCGTCACAATGCATTTTATACTTGCATCGATGGTCGCATGGTCTAAAGCGTCACTAGACGGCCGATGAAATAGTGGTCGACTTTTGAAGCAAATGCTGGTACACATTCTACATGGTCTAGAAAAATCTGGTCGATCGGTAAAAACCCTTCGAAATTGGTGGGTGTCAGGAAGTGCGAACGTTTAATGATATAAAAACCCATTGTCGAGGGGAGGGTTGCTAAAGTCAATTACTTAGCCCACGCTTTCAAAGTCACGATCTATTACCGTCTTGTCGAGCCGCAAAATTGGCGCCAGTCATCAGGGAAAACCCATTGTAACATCATTCAACGTCACGTTCTATTCTTGTCCCGACTTGTCTTGTCGATCCGCCAAACTGGCGCCTGTCATCAGGAATAACCCATTACCAAATAGGGGGTTGTGACATTGCAATGATGACACCAGGAAAACCCATTATCACATAAGGGGTTGCGACATATGTCAGAAGGATAGGTGGAGTGAGGGGAAGTAAAAGGGGCCTCAAGGAAGGGGAACCATTTATCACACTCTACCCCAAACAGTCATCAGGAGAGGATCGTGCTGTTTGCTCCTGGAAGTGAAACGCAGTCCAACAGAGCGAGGGAGCAGTCACTGTAACTTATCTCGTTCTGTGCCATGGCGATGTAATGAGAGTGGGGAGTGAAGTAAAAGTGAAAGGGGCCTTATGGCCGTGCCGTGATACGCTGTCAGCTCCTCGGCGGTCACCCTCTTCGCTACGCTGCCGTCAGGAGAGCTTCTTACTCCGTGTTCCCTCTGATGACGAGGAAGGAACGCCCAACGCCGTGGACTGCACTCCAATATATAAATAAATAAAAAACTCCAACGTTCCATCCCAATCCTACCCAGGCATAGCTAACCAATGAGCACAAATAAAAAAGCAATGAGCATACATAAATAACCATTGAGCACAAATAAAAAAGCAATGAGTATACATAAAAAACATATAAAACAAGAACAAACATGTCTGGAACACTGGAAATAAGGTCAGGGGGAGGGGTCTCAGGAGGAGTGGAAGAAGATCAGGAGGGCTGGAGGGGGGTCAATGGCGGTACATCACCTTAGTATTCTCATTCCAAATGACAGATTTGGTTTTCTAATCTAACACTATGAATTCCAGTAAACGAACAAAACATTATATTCCTTAGTGTTAAGTAGGAAAAGCATTTTAAAAAATTCCATTTTTATGGTGCTCGGTATTAAAGCACTTTTATAATGTATTAGTTAACTTCAACACACAGGTTGTAAATTATTGTAATTAGTGCACTGTCTCTATAGAGGGGACCACATTTCAGTTCATTTAAATTATTTTAAAAAAATGACACCTGGACATTGGAATCGAACCCGGGACTTTTGGTTTAGTGCGTCAATGATTCCATACGTGCATCATAGACTCACCCTTAAACTCTGTGTGAAGGACGAGCACGGGACAAATCCTGGATAGCTCAGTGGTAGAGCATCGGCGCACTTAGCCATAGGTCCTGGGCTTGATTCCAATGTCCGGGCGTCATTTTACCACAAATTTGAATTATTTTATATGTATTAATAAAAATATATATTAAATGTAACAGCTGCAGATCACATGACTATTCGTATGAAAATCTGTATGATGTATAATGTCTGTATGTAAATGGTTTTAGTAACTGTCACAAAGATTTCTTCCTATCTGAATCCAACTGTAGACAAGGTCGTCTGAAGAGCATGTTGACTAAACCCTTAATTTTTATGGGAAGCCCACTTTCAACCACCAATATTGATTGAAGGTCACTCAAATTTGGCATTGTAGAGATATGTTTTATTATATTTTTACATGCATTACTGAGTATACAGCCTATGGCCGGGATCAGTTTTTAGGTCAACTCATGTATTTTCTACTACCGGCTGGCTAGGTCTGCCGTAGCTTATTATACTTATTGATTAAAAATTTAATAAAAGCTGCCATTAATACTTCCTTTTGGATAACTGTATAATTTCCCTTTACATAATTAATTAAATGGACTAATTAAATTAATAACAATCTAATATTTTTAATTACTCCATTGGGGCAACCTGTGTATCCAATTTTTAAATAATAGGCTTACTTTGAAAATATAAATGCATTCAGGGCACAAACAACCCCAACCTTCCCCCCCTCTCCCCATTACCATCCTTCTCCTGGTGATTGGTCTCTATTTTCAATAACTCTTGTGTTTCATTGGTCAAGTCGGAACTGCCTTTATTTGAATAAAATATTGAAATACGTAGGCGAGGGTGACTAAACCTTTTCTTCAAACACAAAATTTTAAACCTACAAATTTATGGGAGGAGGGCAAAAACATCTCCAAGATTATCCATATTCTGTGAGAGACAGCAGAACTTTATTTGTATAGGGGGAAGTTTTGACTAGTCAAAAAGGGGGAGTTGAAGATCTTGTTCCTCTACCCCAGGCCTAAAGAGTTCCTGGGCCCTCCACCTGCACAGGTTTGACGATTGGATGCCTTTAATCTCTTGGAGTAATCCTGACCTGGATTTTATTATTATTATTATTATTATTATTATTATTATTATTATTATCCTCCTGTAGAACTTATTTGTAGTAGTCTTCCGTTAGATTTTTTTTTTTTTTCAAAAAATGTTGATGCCCCTAGA